>MCJB01051219.1:84387-161084 GCA_002018475.1 Nicotiana obtusifolia | reverse complement strand
GCGTTTGTCGTCATAAAATTATACCTGACAAATAAGTATATATTAGTATTGGAACATGTGGCTGAGGCTTAGCTGTGTAAAAAAATCACAACAACTACAGAAATGTGCAAATACCTATTCCCGGGGCAGAATGCCCTACTCCATCTGTGGAATCCAGCGCGTTCAAGATGTTCGGCAGCCCCAGGAACCAAATCTCTGATTTGATTGAAATGGTCATTGAAGACATCAATGTTGTATGCTTTTGCTGCTTTATAAAATTGAGATACGACCGCCCCATTGTGAAAGGTGGTTCTCAGATTTTCCCCTAGGTGCCTCATGCAAAAACCATAATGACATGTAGGGAAGACAATTGAAATCGCCTTTTTGATACTTGGATGCCTGTCAGAAATTATGCACAACTCAGGGGTGTCCTCTATATAGATTCTCATTTATTCAAAAAAATATTTGTACGAATCATCACACTCCTTGTCCACTACACAAAATGCCACTGGAAAAATATGATTTTCCGCATCTTGTGCGACTGCTG
Source organism: Nicotiana obtusifolia (assembly GCA_002018475.1). Taxonomy (NCBI): domain Eukaryota; kingdom Viridiplantae; phylum Streptophyta; class Magnoliopsida; order Solanales; family Solanaceae; genus Nicotiana; species Nicotiana obtusifolia. The sequence goes on along the minus strand of MCJB01051219.1, from coordinate 160,558 downwards.
ACAACAACACTCCTCCGTACTTGCTCCTCAAGAATGTCCCATCAACAGCTATGACTTTTTTCAGTTGCGCAAAACTAAGAATCCAAGCGTTATAGGCTACAAAAAAGTACTTGAACTTCCCATTTTCATCGACCTTCAATGCCGTCTTACTTCCTGGATTTGCAGAACGAAGCATATAACGGTACGCATCAAGCACCGCATACCCGTGCTCATGTGTCCCCCTTGTCAAAGCCTTTGCAATCTCCATGCCCTTCCAGACCTTCCAATAACTTACCTTACAACCCAAATCTGTACGGATTGATTGCCTCATATCTTTTGTAGACGGCCTTTACCGTAAGAAAACTTATCTTTGAAGTATTCACTAATAACTTTCGCAGTAGCGTGTGGATTATGGCTCGTAATGTGCTCAGAACCACATGTATGATGCTTTATGTAGGTTCTGATACAAAATCTGTCAGAACTTAAAAGCTTCACGGCCCTCAGCCACCACTTGCACTCCGGTTGTACACATCTGAAGCAATACACAATACGCGAATTAATCACCTTCTTGATTCTAAAATCTTTCTTCAAGCAAGAAAGTTTCAACCAAGTGGCTAGTTCTTCCTTGTTCTTGAATGACATTCCTTTATAAAAACCTGTTTCATCATCTTGAACATGGCTAGACTGCATTGATTATGTAGTGCCCACTGTATTGCTCGCAACTTCAGGTATAGGGATCGGGTCAGCCCCACTTCCATTATCTGGGATATCCACATCCACCCCATCTAATTCATCATTTAACACATCTTGTTGGTCTTGAGATATATTGTGGTTCTCTACCGGGCTTCCAATAACGTATACCCTTAAAATGGGCCTAGGTACATCATTCAAATAAGCACGCAAACGAACCTGATCAGTTATCTTAAATGGCAAGACCCTCTGATTCTCAAAAGAGCTGTGCATGTAAGTGATGGCAAGATCTTTTGGTTCACAAGTTAATTCGCAATATTTGATGATTAGGTTCACAAAATCATCGAACATAACATCTCTTTGGACAGTCATCGCTATCGTCTCTAACATGTCGCTACCCTTCCATCGCCAAATATATCGATTATTCTTCTCGATCCATTCACCATGGCAATCAACCCCTATTGTTACTGAGTCCTCCATTAGTGGTGTTCGAGGTACCTGAATATATTTTGTTTAACAAAAAATTGGTTATGAGAGTACATACCAATCTATAACAAAATGAACTAGCTGCAGCACTTGTTCCAACATATTATTAACTTGTTGCAACATGTAATAAAATGGTTGCAACAACTCACTAATCTGTTGGAACCAGCTTTAGTTTTTTTGGGGTAATGTTTCAGACTATTGAAGATGTCCAACAGATTGCTGAGTTGTTGAAACAAGTAGTAGACTTGTTGCAACAAGTAATACATTTGTTGCAGCAAGTCAATAATCTGTTGGACATGGCTTCAGTTTTTTGGGTTCTGTTTCAGACAAAAACTGAAGCTGACTCCAACAACTTCATAATCTGTTGTAGAAGTTGCAACAACCACATTGCACGTTGCAACAACTACAACAGCTACTGTAAGTTGTTGGAAAATCAGTAGATTTATACTCAGGTGAAAAATCGAAATAAAACAGCATTGTGGTACTTACCAAATGAGCGAAAACCACCACTCCCAAGTAATTGCCAGTGCTGCAGCAACAAAATCCAATCAAAAAATTACAAAATCGGGTGGTCACGTTTTTTTCTTTCTTGAGCAATAATGGCAGACGAAGAAGAAGAACAAGAAGAACAATGGAATGAGTTGTGAAGTAATTCCCACTGCTACACGAATGAAATCCAGTCAACAAAATTGCAAAATCAGGTGGTCTTGTTTTTTTCTTTCTTGAGCAAAAATCAGTCAAGAAGAACAAGAACAAGAAGAAGAATCTGTAGATGTAGGAGACGAAGAAGAAGCAACGAGTAGCAAAATAAGAAGAAGAAGCAAGAAGAAGCAGCAATAAGAAGAAGAAACGAAGCAAAAAAACAAAGGCAAATATGGTGGAAACGGCGCAGGAGCAGGTAATATTTGGCGCGCTTTCCCCCAGTAGGGTTTATGTGGGTTGGGTCAAAGTGTTAAAAATAAAACTTGAGTTTAAAATAGCTACACTAAAAGCTCTGGGCTAAAGTGTTAAAAAGATAACTTTGGGGTGAGTCAAACCTCCCTAATCACTAATCCAAAGTTTATCACCCCTACTCAATTAATAAAACTAGAGTTACTCCAACTCAATTTTAAAACACATTTGTCACCTATAATTAAAAGCCCCATGTCTCTTGATGATAATTTTGGCGGATTGATTAGGTATTGGCACGAGATTTTTACCGTGCGATTGTGATTGATATTTTTATCGTATCGGGATATGTAGCGCACTATAAGAAAGGTGGTTTTTTGTGGCGACCTTTCGTAGCGACCTTTATAGTCGCCACAAAAGTTATGGTTTTTGTGGCGACTCACGTAAGTTGCTACTAAAAGTTATAGTTGTAGTAGCGACTGTTTTGAAGTCGCTTTTCAAAGAAACATTCAGCGGCGACTATACTTAAGTTGCCAAATGCTCTAATTTTGCAAAGGCAATAATCAGGTTCAGAAAGGTCGCCACCTTTTAGAAATCGCCACGGAAAGTGCTCTTGTGGCAACAAAGTCGCCTCTATATCTTTTGTACAAAAATTAAAAATTAAAAGTAAAAACTGAGTAATGAAGCAACTCTTGATAATTACAGTTAGCCCCAATCTCTTCAAATCCAACTCTCTCACGCCTCTCCCTTCATTTGACTTACAACTCCAACACCACATTTACAAACACCCAGATATGTGAGATTCAATGATTCACACAAGAGAGAAGAGAACCCAGCACAAAGAACCCTAAATCGTCTCCGACTTAGAACCCTAAACCTTGTCCAACTTCTCTTCCCCTTGGCAATGGAGCCCTAGAAAGGTAGCTATAGCCTACAATTGGTCAAAATCTTTGCATCGTTCGGGATAAACAGGCCACATCGGAGCTCATTAACGTTGTAAACAATATCGAGATGGGTAGTTTACCCTTTCTCTTCTCTCACTTGTCGATTTGCTTATCCCACTAACATAGATCGGGTATGTTTCTTTGTTTCCTCTCAAGATCTAACTTTTGAGAGCTAATGTGGTGCGCATTGAAACCTAGCAGTGGCTGATGGTGTCTACCTGAAGAGCCTCGGTTAAAGCTTCAAGAGTTTTGTGTTTTTTCAGAATGCCAAAATTGTAAAAGGTCCATCTCTTCCCACTTCAATTTTTTTATTACTCAAACTTAAACTTGGGTAAGAATATTTTGTATTTGTTTTTTTCATTTTTTTCTATGTTCTAAGTAGTTTACAAATCCTATTGCTCGTGAAACAGTGTCAGTAAATATCTTTTTTGTACATAAGGTTTGTGCTTCTTCATTTCTTTCTATGTTTTAATTAGTTTGCAAATTTTATTATGGTATCTTAGGTTTCATCGCGAAGCTAGAAATGTATTCTATTTGCTATCGAGTTCGAATCTTTGTTTCCAAGGGTGAGATTTGATTGGGGCAAACAATGCATTGTTGGTAGAAAGCATATCACCTAAGAAGTTTGACTCAAGAATTTATTTTATTTTAGGTTTCAGATTTTCATAGGATGATGACAAGAGGGCAACAAGATCAGCTTTTCTTCATTGTTGATCTTTACAAACGTAACCTGTATCCTCAAATAGTAGATACAAGGATAATAAATCCGTAGCCACTGAACTAGTTATTTTATGAACTAATTTTCTGCAAGTAATACAAGAGTCATTGCTTCATGTTCTGATTTAGCATTGAAGTACAACCAGATCAAGTATTTTTGGAACTTGAATTGCTTCCACATAGGACAGTAACACCAAACATCTAAATTGTATTAGGTGAAATAGTGCTTTGGCTTCTAATTATGTGTTCCTCAATATGATTTTGGGGCAAAATAGTTTTTTTTTTCCGAAACATAAATTTTATTGTTATCTGTTACCTTTGTTATGCCACAAGCTATAGCTAAATTTTTTTAAACTATGCAAAGCAATAAGTCTTTCTAGTTAATGTCATAGCCTCTTTATTTTAACAAATGCTTAGGAACTTATTTTCCCTGTGAAGGTTAGATAGGTGTGCTCCAACTCTAGAGATATGAAAATATTGAACTCCCAGCACCATCCACATTAACATGTAAATAAGAGATGTTGATCCAGAAAATCACCAATCACAAACAGATTAACCAACAGATTCTACTTGACAAGTTTCATATTGAAGAATAGATAAATATGAAACTCTCATAGGTGAGTATAACAATTTGATTGAGCAAAATGAATATTAGTAACTTTAAACCCATAGGTTGCTGGCTAATGTTTCTCTGTTCTTATCAAATAGTAGAAGTATTTTGAATTAGATGATATCTCTTCTAAAAACAGAATCATTCAGGATGTATGCAATTCATGGATTCGCTTATGGTGCACTTGAAGACTTTGACCTTGCTGTAAAAAAGGTAATGCAGGTTAATCGTTGCTTCTAGAGTTTGCTCATAACTGTGTTAATTCCCGCTTCAGTTGAAAGTAAGATGTGATGATACACGAAGAAGTCCTTGAACTAGTTGTGTTTATTTCCTTAAAGATGTCATTTGTATTGAAAATACTACCTCTAAAGTAAATTGTAGTTGCCCTGTCACTCGAAAATAGAAGTGTGTCGAGAAATTGATCATACTTTAAAATGTCAATGTACAGAGGGAAAAGTCTAATAGCTGGTGCAAAATGTCTAAGCAAAGTATTGATCTTAATACATGCAGTTGCCTCTCCACTTGTGGACTTCTCTGTGCATGCTGATGTAAGCCTAAATATATACAAAAATATACAGTTACAAAGCCAAATAGATGTTGCCATCTACTATCCTATTAATATACTAGACACAACTAGTTACAGAAGTAACTGAAACAGAGGTGATTTTTTTTCAGCGTCACCACTGTCCGGCAGTCAGCGTCACAGCCAACTTCAGCCTTTACGCCCACACGTTCACTTTTGACACTTAGATTTAATTTCGGGTCAAGCAAAATGAAAAGCACACACAATGTTTACGGGCAATGCCTAACCTTTTTATTATATCTCAGATATACAAAAGGACTCACGAATTTGGAGACTTATAAAACTGATCCATGCCTTAGCCAAATTCAGGTTACATATAAAATCTGCTAGGGGCAGTTACAACCAGTTACAAGGGGAGGGGCGTGCATGGCATGTGCCAGCAGTTACATTGGGATCGTGGTCTCCCCATTCTAAGCTAACATTTCGCCCATATGGGCTAAGTCTTCAGAAACTGGCCTCAACCGTCGCACATGCCGCGCACACTGCGTAACCGACGTATGTGCCGCGCACATGCTCTGCTCATGTGCCATGCACATGCCTTGGCTTGATTTGTTCCTCATGGCTTCGCCCAACACTTAGAATATTTTTCGCCTATCTTCATCCCAATGCTATTCCAATATCATGCCACCACTTTCCCTTGCCTATCTACCTTGGCCTCCGCCGGCCCACTACTTGCACGCATGCCCATCTGGTGCTATGCGCCTGTCCGTGCCATTGACATTCGTCAAGTTGCCTTGCCAACACCCAAGCACTTGACTTAGCTGCATACCATGCCATAGGCATGCAACCCTACACATTGCTTCCATCACTACCGTTGGCCCATGTCAAGGGGCAATGTACAAGCCCTTGACACTAACCTTGCCCGCATGCGTCTAAGTCCGAACTCGGGGGTCTAACAAACCACCCCCACCAGTTGAACTCAACGTCCTCATCGAGCTGTTTTCAGGTAGTCCTCCAACTGCTTGTCGAACTGCCAAAGTGACTTTGTTTTTTCCCAAGTAGCATCAGCTTCTTATTTACCCTTCCACTGAATCAAAAATTTTGTCCGCCTATTCTTCTTGACATCAAGTACCCGATGATCCAATATCTTTTCAATCTCGGCGTTGAATTGCGTGCGCACCACAATCGATGCCCTCTTTGACTGGTTCCTGTCCGGATCATCAGCATCTTCATAGTAAGGCTTCAGAAAACTCACATGGAAGGTTGGGTGTAATTTCAACCTTTCAGGTAGCTTCAGCCTATAAGCAACTTCTCCCACTTTGAACAACTTCAAGTGGTCTATCATACTTGGGAATCAAATCGCGGTGTCTGAACTTTTTGTAATCTGTTTCCAGATTTGGGAAGTAAGCTTTAGCAACACCCTGTCACCGACATTAAATTCCAGCTCCCTCCTATGCTGGTCTGCATACTTTTTCATCCGCCGCTGAGCCTTGCGCAAATTGTCTTGCGCTTCTGCAAGTATCTCTTGCTTGTCCCTAGCATAACGATAGGCAGCAGGACACTTCCCTTGGGTCTTCTGCTTGGCAACATCAAGTGGGGTCATATGCTGTCTGCCTAAGACTAACTTAAATGAGCTCATTTCTATCGCTAACGACTTATGCAAGTTATAACAAAACTGTGCAGTATCCAGTAATTCCACCCAGTTCCGCTGACTTGCCGTCACAAAATGCCTCAGATGCTCTTCCAACAAGTGATTAATCCTTTCCGTTTGCCCATCAGTTTGGGGATGGTTCGCCGTAGAGAATTTTAAATCAGTTCCCATCATATTAAACAAAGCAGTCCAGAACCGACCTGTGAACCATGAATCCCTATCACTGATGATATCAGCTGGTACACCAAAGAACTTAACCACATTTTTATAAAACAGATCTGCAGCGACATCTGACGAACAAACAACTGGGGCAACAACAAAAACAACATACTTTGAGAATCTGTCCACCACCACCATGACTAATGCCATCCCGTTTACCTTCGGAAACCCACCAATAAAGTCCATAGAAACAGACATCCATGGCCTTTCGGGAACGGGAAGAGGCTGCAACAAGCTCGCTTCCTTCTTACGCTCAGTTTTATCTAGTTGACAAACTAGACGAGTTTTGACATAAGCTTCAATATCATCTTCCATCTTTGGCCAGAAATATACTCTAGACAGCAGAGCCAACATCTGCTCAACACCCGGATGCCCAGCCCAAGTAGTGTCATGCGCCTCTTTCATTAGTTCCCTACGCAATCCACCACCCTGAGGTACCACGATTCTCCCCTCTTTGAAATAGAGTAGATCGTCCTCGATCCAATACCTCCGCACTGTCCCATCTCTAACTTAGACTCATTAACTTACTGTATAATGAATCATTTGCAGTACATAGTCTAATTTTATCAATAAAATCATACTCCAACCTAGAGATTGAATATATAGCAGCGAATACCTCTTTTCTACTCAAAGCATCAGCAACCTGGTTGTGCTTTCCCCGGTTGTGTTCCCACACAAAATCATATTCAGCAAGAATTCTTGCCAACGGGCCTGCTTGGGACTCAGTTTGCGTTGCGTTTTGAACCGCACCACAAACTTCGTACCTAGCAAGTATACACGCTAAGTCTGCGAGCAATGTACCACAACAACCTTTTCTTTCTCATGAGTAGAGTATCTCTGCTCCGCATCATTCAATTTCTTGCTTTCTAAAGCCACTGGGTGGCCTTCTTGCACCAACACACCTCCAATAGCCTTGTCGGAAGCATCCGTATGTACTTCAAAAGGTAACTCAAAATCAGGCAACTTTAGTATGGGTTCGGAAGCAATGGCCTCCTTTAGTAGATTGAACGCTCCATCACATTTTTCAGTCCAAACCCACACCATGTTCTTCTTCAACAAATCGGTCAAAAGAACAGCCTTCTTTGAATATCCCGCAATGAATTTGCGACAATAGTTTGCCAATCTAAGGAAATGACCTCAAGTCCTTCACATTCCGTGGCCTGCCAATCAACAATAGCCTGCACCTTCTTTGGATCCATCCTCACTTGGTTTTGGCTGACCAAGTGCTCAAGAAATTTTATTTCTTGGTTAGCAAACTCGCACTTCTCCATCTTCACATAAAGTTTGTACTCCCGCAATCGACACAGTACCATTTTTAAGTGCTTCACATGTTCTTCCAACGAGCAGCTATAGATTACAATGTCATCTAAGTACACTACAACAAAGTCATCTAGGTACTCAAATAAAACATTGTTCATTAAATTACAGAAAGTAGTCGGGGCATTAGTTAGCCCAAACGGCATTACAAGAAATTCATATGAGCCATATCTAGTAACGCACGTAGTTTTTGACTCATCGCCCTTCGCTATCCGCACTTGCCAATACCCAGACCTTAAGTCTAGCTTGGTGAACCAGCTTGCCTTGCACAATCGATCCATGAGATCTTGCACCAATGGGACAGGATACTTATTCTTCACAGTCACCTTGGTCAGTGCCCGATAATCTACGCACATTCTCATTGACCCATCCTGTTTCTTTCGGAACAAAACAGGTGCACCATAAGGACCTTTTAATGGCTGAATCAGGCCTGCTTCTAGTAATTTATTCAATTGCTTATGCAACTAAGCCAACTTCTTAGGAGCCATACGATAAGGAGCTTGCGCAGGAGCAACAGAACCTGGCAGCAACTCAATCTTATGATCAATATCCCTCCTTGGTGGCAACGTTTTAGGGAGTTCGGGTGGCATAACATGTTTAAACTCTCCCAAAACTTGTGCCACACAATTAGGCACTTCCACCTTCACGTCTGGTTTTATCTCCACCAAAGCAGCAAGAAAAGTTTCTTCATCTTTTTTCAAGCCTTTCTCAACCGAAATAGCAGAAATAATAGGGCTTTTGTACTTAATTTTTCTGCCTCGTCATATGGAGGAACAGCCTTGATGAACCTTGCCGTCTTATCTTGCATCACCATAACTCCGTCCAAGTGGGGCATTGGAACGAAGCAGTTCTTCCTTAGGAAATCGATCCCAAGTATCATATCAAAATCTCCCAACGGAATCACCATTAAACTGTGTTTTCCCGCCCAAGGTCCAGCAAATACCCTCACATCATAGGCCATGCCCTTAATAAGTTGGGCCACTTGATTCACAGTTTTCATATAATTCGGGCTCTTTATTAACTTCAGTTCGAATTTTGTAGCAATTTTGACATTAATAAAAGTGTGAGTAGCTCCAGTATCCACCATTGCCACTAACACTTTATCGTCAACTTTCATCTCAATGTGCAGCAACGAAGAATGAGGATTTGTTGATGACTCCCCTGCCGCGTTTACTAATGACATTTGATTGTTCAAGAGTAAACCCAACGGGTTTGCCAAAGCAGCAACTACAGCACCCTCTTCATTTGTATTTGCACTCCCTGCAAGCATAGCATTTACCCTTTCCCGATTTGGACAACTATTGGCCAAGTGAGGCCCTCCACAAGTCACAGCAACCTTTGTCACTTGCTGAATTTCTCTTGTTCTTTAGCTTTCCAGCATCTGCAACACCCTATCCTTTGTCAGTCCCTTCTTTCCGCCCTTCCTTCCTCCACTCCCCCTTCTTTTCAGGTTTTTTCTTGGCCTTAGAAGAAGTAGGAATTTCAGATGGAACTCGTGTTGAGCAAAAATCTACCAATGAATCTGCCGCCGCAATTGCAGTTGGGAGATCTTTCACGTTCTGTCTCCTAAGCTCGTTTTGGGCCCATGCTTGCATTCCGGAAATGAAGTTATGTAACTTATCTTCATCCGACATACTTTGGATATTCAACATCAACGAAGTAAATTTCTTGATATAATCACGAAGAGAATCGGTTTGCCTCAATCTTTTCAAGCGATTTCTAGCAATCCAGGATGCATTGCTAGGAAGGAACTGGTCACGCATTTCCTTCTTTAATTTGGCCCACGTATCAATCTTAGCCCTGCCAGCACTCATATCGTCCGCATCCCTCGTTCTCCATCACAATTTCGCATCACCAGTCAAGTACATAGTGGTGATACTCAACTTGTCGTTTCCAGCAATTGTAAAATATTGTTCTATATCCCACAGAAAATTTTTCAATTCCTTGGCCGATCTCGTACCAGTAAAGGCCTTAGACTCAGGAATTTTCACCTTGGAACATTCTGCCTCATAGACTTGGCCAGCACCCGCCATAGCCCTGCGCAGCACCACCACTTCCAAGTTCAAATTTTCGCTTTCCTTCTGAAGATCCTCAATCTAAACCTAGACCTCTTCTTGGAATTCATCATAGCATGTGGTTCTTCTTGTCATAATCTCACGAAACTGAGCAAGTTCCGTGTTCAATCCATGAATGGGACTGATTAGAGAAGTCACATCTTCAGCGTTTTCAGCCGTTCCCACTAGCGCCTCCAAAGCCGCCACTCTTTCCTTCAGTTCATTGTACGTACTATTTCCGCCCGTCATTGTGCCAACAACGTAACCTGGCACGCTTTGATACCAGTTGAAACAGAGGTGATTTTTTTTCAGTGTCACCATTGCCCCGCAGTCAGTGTCACAGCCAACTTCAGCCTTTACGCCCACACGTTCACTTTTGACACTTTGATTTAATTTCGGGTCAAGCGAAATGAAAAGCACACACAATGTTTACAGGCAACGCCCAACCTTTTTATTGTCTCTCAGATATACAAAAGGACTCACGAATTTGGAGGCTTACAAAATTAATCCATGCCTTAGCCAAATTCAGGTTACATATAAAATCTGCTAGGGGCAGTTACAACCAGGGGAGGGGCGTGCATGGCATGTGCCAGCAGTTACATTGGGATCTTGGTCTCCCTATTCTAAGCTAGCATTTCCCCCATATGGGCTAAGTCTTCAGAAACTGGCCTCAACCGTCGCACATGCCGCGCACACTGCGTAACCGACGCATGTGCCGCGCACATGCTCTGCTCATGTGCCATGCGCATGCCTTGGCTTGATTTGCTCCTCATGGCTTCGCCCAACACTTAGAATATTTTTCGCCTATCTTCATCCCAATGCTATGCCAATATCATGCCACCACTTTGCCTTGCCTATCTTGCCTTGGCCTCCGCCGGCCCACTGCTTGCACGCATGCCCATCTGGTGCCATGCGCCTGTCCGTGCCACTGATATTCGTCAAGCTGCCTTGCCAACACCCAAGCACTTGACTTAGCTGCATACCATGCCATAGGCATGCAACCCTGCACATTGCTTCCATCACCAACGTTGGCCCATGTCAAGGGGCAATGTACAAGCCCTTGACACTGACCTTGCCCGCATGCGTCTAAGTCCGAATTCGGGGTCTAACAAACCCACTCTATTTACAGAAACAAAATAACAATATATTTAAGTTCTTAGTACTAATAATAATTCTAATAACAAATCTAGCCCTCTATTCACGGTATCAGTTATCAATTGTTGTCCTACATTGTTTGACTAAGATGTGCAAGCCAGATATAATGTTCGAGAAGTAGGCTTTGGAACTACCAACTATACTTATGGTCATGTGGTAGATGCATTAGTGGTTGTTGACTAATCTTTCTTTATGTTGTTAAGTTGAGATTAATGAAGTATCAAATATATGTTTAATGAAACTAGGATTAATGATATTTTCAAATAAATTTACTACTTTGAGATTTGTATTTCTTTACAAATTCTCGTTGCATATGACTTTTGAGAATTCCTTTTTGTCTAGAGTTTTTGTTGCTTATGAAGGGTGCACCCTTTGATCTCATCACCACAAAAAGAATCTGCATAAGTAGAGTTCAGATCATGGGCATCGTTTGACAATTTTGGTGCGCCTGGATCAAACTATTTTGTATAACTTTGCTTAGTCATGTTGTCTCTTAGCTTTCTTAATTGCGTTTGGCAATCTTTATTGTGGTCAGCCCTTTTACAGATTACTATCATCATTAAGTTATGACATTGTCAAACTGATTTTGTTTTTTTTTTTTTTTTCCTTAATTACAGGGACAAGACTCTTAAACGAATCATAAATATTGCACTGACCGAGGAGTTTGAAGGCACTTAACTTTTTTTTGGTCATATGTATATGTGTACATTGACAATGACAATGATGTATTTTACAGTGTATATTTCATTGACTTAAATAGTTAAAAAAAAAAAAAAGTAATAAAAGTAAGTATTCGGCTTGAGAAATATTGTTGGTGTTTGTTGGATGGATGCATTTAATATTGGTAGGCAATTGATAAAAATATACCTGTATATTAATTTCAGAAAACTAGGTCACCACTAGAAACCTATTAGAAATTTAGCCATTGTACTTATTGAAAGAATACGTTTAGTGGCGACTTAATTTTGTACAAAAACAGCTTGCATTCGTGGCAACTACAGTCGCCCCAAATCCTTAAGCTAGTGTAGTGCCACTGAAGGTACAGTTGCTTTTGTGGCGAGGATGGAATGATAAGAATGTATATCATCATTGTGTCGAGGCATGGATCGATAAGGATGGATATCATTATTGTTTCAGGGCATAGAACGATAAGGATGGATATTGTTATTGTGTCGGGGTGTGGAGCATAAGGGTGAATATTGTCATTATGATGAAATGTCGAGTATGAGGATGATATTCTTGATTATGCAAGTGAATTCTTTATACTTTGTCATTCATTTTACATGTTTTCTTTGTTGCATCTAATGTGCTAGCCTATGCTTGTGTTGTTATTTGACGATTTGGTTGTCAAGATGAATTTACCTATGATGAATTGATATCTCATGTTTGTTGAGTTGTCAGTAGCATGTCAAATTGACGTAAAAAAAAAAGCTATCATCATACGTTGATGTACTGAATTCTTGTAAAGTTCTCATGAACATATTAATTGGCAATTAACATGGAATCAGATCATGTTGGGCACAGGCTTACAATCATCTATGAGTATTTGAGCGCACACATTATTTGGTGCATGTCTTTTTGTGAGCTAGTTGGTGCAAGTTGTATTTGCTTGATCTGTTTAATTGGACGATTTTTTTCATTACCCCTACCCCAATTGTACACATTTACTATTGATATCATCTATTCTATAACTGTATTTTCTGGATAATTTCTCTGTTACATGTTATTCAGCTGCAAAGGTCATGCAAAGTGAGTATCTTTTGACCTAAAAGCTCGTCATTACTTCACTGAGGTTAGTCAAGATACTTACTGAGCGCATGAGATCGGTTGTACTCACACTACACTTCTGCACCTTACGTGCAAATTTTTGTGAAGCTGAATTGTTGTAGATAACAAAGGCAGGAATTGAAGTTGTAGTTGTGTTCTAGATTCAAGCTACCATTTATTCGTAGTATATTTGGACTTTATTTTTGATTGTGTACACTTCAAACAGATGTATTATTCTTTTACCTACTTTGTAAATCTGGATCATAGTGGCTCATGACTTGTACTACCAGTCATGAGATAGTTGTATTGAATTCATTTGCTATATCACTTATTATTACTGATAATTTCTCATTATAATTGTAATTTATATTGTTTGGCTTACCTAGCGGGTTGATTTAGGTGTCATCACAACTTGGTGGAATTTTGGATCGTGACACACACACACACAGAAGAAGAAAAAGAAAAAATGGACGGGCTATAAATTATTGTCCATTTAATTTCTCACGATTAAGAATTACTCATCTATAATTAATTTGTATATAATTGATAATTTGCATACGAGAATATAATTAAGTGATAACCTCTTTACTCAGGATAAATAAATTTATAATTTAGTATAATTGGGTAAAAATTCCATTATGAATTAGTCCCAGCCCAATAGAGATACCAACAGAGATTTCACACAAATAACTATTAGGCTGGGACGAGATATTGGACAGATAAACCCATCCCTCTAGGTTGCCGTTGCTGAATTTATCCAGCGTCACCACTGCCATTGGAATCCGAATCAATCAAAGTACCAATGTTATATACCTGAATTCATTGCACAAAATAAATAAGAGAAATGGTAGATTTAATTCATAAACTCAAAGAGTAAACTATTACAACAACAAAAACTAAAACTGAGGAGGAGATTTAAAGAAGAAGGATAGAGAGAACAGAGGAAGAAAGGAAAGAGACAGTCCATAGGAAGAAGCCAAAAGAAGGGGAGATGAAACAGAAACAGAGTTCTCCACAATACACATATTAATTCCGAAATTACTAATCACTGCTGTTTTCAACAGTTCAGTTCTTTTGCCTACTACTCAACCTTGATGCCATATTAACCTGGCCCTATTACTTATTTTTGGCCCAAAAGCTATTTGTGCGACATCCTTGTTGGTATTCTTATTGGGTTGGGACTGATTCATAACATACAACAAACTCTTTACCAATTCAGGCCTACTCAGATGCTGATTGAGTAAGCTACCCAGATGATAGAAGGTCCACCACTAAAATGGCATATTTCTTGGCCCCTAACTTGGTGGCTTGGTGCTCAAAGAAGTAATGAATTATTGCTCGAATATTGTGCTTTAGTTGTAGCAACGACACAGTTTAAATGGTTGCAGCATTTTCTTCGGGAACTAGGTGCAATAGTTCCTCATACTCTAAAATTATGGTGTAACAATATTTCAGCCCCTTATCTAAAAGCTAACGCCATTTTTCATACCAGGACCAAGCAAATTGAATAAAAATTACTTTATTAGGGAGAAATGACCTTAAAGGACTTGGAAGCTCGATATACCAATTCGTTGGATTAGGTAGCTATCTAACATCCTTACCAAAAGTCTTGTGTCTCATATGCTTCGTACCAAGCTTGTTGTAGCTCAGCGGATAAAAAACGGATTAACCAACGGATAATATGGATGACCATTATTCATAACTTCTTCAATATGATCATTTTTGGAAGAATTTTTAGTCTCCCAAACTTGAGGAACTCAATTTGAGACTTTACCAAAGTAAAAGTTAAACTCATTAGTCATCCATTGGTTATCCATTTTCTAAATGGATAATATTATTCTTATCCATATTTGACTCATTTTCGAAAAGTTCATTATCGAACTCGTTTTTTGGTGAATAATATAGATGGTTAACTGTTTTCTTTTAACCATTTTGCTACCCCTACACACCCCAACGCAATCGCGTAACTCCTTCCAAGATATCAACCCCATACTAAACTTCAACAACCAGAAGAAAACTAGTCTCAATGCCTAGAAAACTAATCACTCACCACAACAAAACCCTACTCAAGCTACAAAACAAACAATGCTCAATTCCAAACACCCATTACAAAAAATAATATTTCAGTTGACACCCCTTCTTTTGTTCCAAAATCTCCGGAAAAAATAATGCTCAAGAGATCTCCCCTAAGAACAAGCAATAACCTTTCATTAATTGCATCCCTGATTGTGATCTATTGGACCTAGAGTTCTCTAGCCCCAATTTTACCTGGTGTAATAACTGGGCTCCTGACAAAAGATATGAAAACGATTGGATAGAGTTATGGTGAACCACCTATGGGCTAATAAATACTCCAAGTCTTCAGTCATACACATACCTAGGGTGAACTCTGATTACACTCATTTACTGTTAAAAGTAGCAGCTTTTAAACCCACATAAGTACTTTAAATTTTTGACATTGGACAAAACAAGAATGCTTTATAAAACTAGTGAAAGAAGCCTGGGATATCAATATTGATGGAAACCCCTTCTGGAGGTTCCACCAGAAAATCAAGAGAATTAGGACCAAACTACTTTCTTCGTCCACAGAAATACTTGGTGACATTTTTGCTGATACTAAGAATATGAAAAAGGAAGTAGATCATTCGGAAGACAAATCTATTTGAATTAACACTGAACATCATAGGTCCCTGTAGAATTAGAAGAAGGCTGAGCTTACAAGACATCTAAAGATCCAACATGCCTATTGAAAACATAAAGCCAAGCTCCAATGGGCTAAAGAAGGAGATATAAACACTAGCTCCATCCATGCCTATTTCACTAGAAAAAGAAGGCTAGAAGCTATACAGAGGATAAAAAATGAACAAAATCAATGAATTGAAAATGAAGACCAAATAGTCAATAAAGCTGCTAGGTTCTTTGAAGATCTTTCCAAACAACCTCACCAACAAGCTGATATGAGCAGCTTGGACAATAATTACCTCACAAAGACACCTAAAAAGGAGGAAATTAAGAATATTGTCTTCACCATGAATCTTGAATCAGTCGCAAGACCGGATGGATTCCCGCCTTTTTCTTTCAAGAAGCATGGGAGATTCGCACATGATCTAACTAATCTAGTTTCTCTCTTTTTTACAGGAATTGATTTACCAAGATACAAAACACATACTTGTTCGGTACTCATCCCAAAGGTGGACCGCCATGAAGCTATGACAGATCTCAGGTCAATCAGTCTAGCAAATGTCTCCAAGATTATATCTAAATTGATGTACAGTAGACTGGCCGACTTACTTCCAAGATTGATAGCTCCTAACCAATCTGAATTCATCAAAGGAAGGGCAATCACAGAGAATATTATGCTAAGACGGGAACTAGCACACAACATAGGCATAGACAATAATGAAAACTATGTCATAATAAAGCTAGATATGTCAAAGGCCTACGATACAGTTTCATGGTCCTTCTCATGCCACTTGTTTAAGAAACTGGGATTCTCTCAAGATTGCATAGACTTAATTTACAAACGGATCTCTAATATTTGGTACTCAATTGCTTTGGTTTCGGGAAAGGTTTGTTTACTTCCAACAAGGGCCTCAGGCAAGGAGATCATATATCTCCCTCCCTCTTTATAATTTCTTCAGAGCTACTGTCAGAATGTTGAATGGAATTACATCCAGTCAGGATTTCATCCTTACAAAATAAGGAAGAAGGGTCCCTGCATTATTCATCTTATATATGCAAATGATACCATATTATTTAGCTCCTCTGATCACACCTCTATCCAGATTATCAACCGATGTCTACGCGACTACACCAACATCTCTGTTCAATCCATAAACCTCAACAAATCTCACTTTTATATGCATCCTAATATTGGGGACACAAAGATTGAATACACCAGCCAAGTGACTGGCTTCTCCAACAAGCATTTCCCTTTCACCTACCTTGTGCACCTATCTACAAAGGAAGAAAAAAGGTTGATCATTTTAGCGAACCACTTCTAAAGTTGGAAGGAGGATCCAAAGATGGAATGGCAAACTATTGTCTTTTGGTGGCAACGCAGTCTTGATCAAGGCAGTACTTTATTCTATCCTTATGCATATACTAATAGTTGTCGACCCTTCTAAAACTATCTTGCAGCTTATCGAAAATGATGCTCCAATTTCTTCTAGGGTAACTCTGAAAGGGGAAACAAACACCACCGGTTTTCATGGAATGCTCTATGTTTTGGCAAGTAGGAAGATGGGGCAGTTTTCATGTCTATTCATGATATTAATAAAGCTTTTGCTGCTAAAGCTTGGTGGAGCCTAAGAATCAAAGACTCCCTCTGAAGAGATGGAAGCCAAATATTAAAATAAAGAACACCTAGTGAATGCCACATGGAAGCTTGGCCACTCGCAAATTTGGAAGAGCCTGATCGACATGAAAAATGAAACAGAAAAGCACATCAAATGGAGGTTGAGGAAGGGAAATATATCCTTTTAGGTGGGACAATTGGTCGACCAAGGCCCCCTAGGCAAATTGATTCAAGACCATGGCAATGGTAAAGAAAAGGTCCTTGATTTTATGCTGGAGGAATCCTGTGACACGCACAAACTTAGTGGGGATCTCCCTGATAACATTGCAAGGGAGATTGCATCACTACATTCCTATAGACACCAACGAAGCCCATCCTATTTGAATAATAACCGATAGTATATTTTTCTCTTGCAAGTCAGCATGGCAGGAATTGGAGCAAACAAAAAACGTCACTTTCTCTGCTAGGAACTTTTGGCATAAAAGGCTCTCCTTTTGAATCTCTTTCTCCATGATGACACTGCTTCATAAAAGGCTTCCTGCAGATGATATCATTAGTAGATTTGGTTTCGCTGGGCATTCAAGTTGTTCATGTTGCAGAGCAACTAAAACTGAAATTATTGATCACATATTCATAGAAAGTGATGGCGCTTTGGCTGCCTGGAAACCACTTGGGAGAATATGTGGTGACTCCTTCACTAGTGGTTTAAGGCAAACAGGTGTAGTTAGCCAATAGCAACAACAAGGTCATTTTGTCCTATAATGCCTTTCCAACATTATTTTTGGAAATTTGGAAAAGAAGATGCTCAAGTAGATATCGTACTGGGATAACATCTATGCCCGGAACTATCAGATTCAAATGTCTATGATATCTATAATTGCTATCCATTCCCCTCACTGCCTAACTTGACCAACTGGACTATATATGCTATGCTATGCATTGGAAAACATAAAGCCTGCTTTCAACATCCTTCCTGTTAAATGGCTAAAGCCACCGGATGGTTTACTCAAATTCAACACAGACAGTTGTAGCAAAGGAAATCCTGGTCTAGCAGGGGGAGGTGGAATCTCGAGGAACCATAGGGGGCCATGATAATGGCCTTCTCCAGCTTTTTTGGGGTGCGCTCATGGGCAATCGTCAATAGCACTGGTTGGTGCCTTGACAATGGCTACAAGGAGATTCTAACTGAATCTGACTCTCAAATCCTTATTAATGCTACCAACTATCAATCTTCAATCCCCTGGCAAATATCTCATATAGTGGAGCAGATTTCTGAGCTAAAGCAGAAAAGCAAATTATATTTTTCACATTGCTTCAGGGAGGCTAACTGTACAACTTATTTTCGAGCTAACTGGAGCTTACAAAGAAAATCTTCCACTTTCTTCTTGGAGGCTAACATCTTACCTGAGAAGGTGAAAGCTACCCTGAAGACAGAAAGAGACCAACTGACCAAGTTTAGGATTAAACTGAAGAACCATTTCAATGTACAGCTTTTGCGGAGAATGGTTATTACTTAATTTCCAGGATGTCATAACATCCTCATATTTGTATAGGGCTTACCCTTCCAGCAAACAGCCTCTATTAGCATATCTTTTGGTATTCCAGGAAGTGGACAGTTTTTCCTGCCCCCTATCCCCCATGATGTTTTGGTTTAATTATTAATTTACATGTCGATGTCATGCCTTAACCTCCCACAACAATGGTCGCTAAATTTTTTTTCAAAGGGTTGATATATTCACGCTATCCTGTTTCATGTTCGAGAACTTCAGAAAGATACAATACACAATTTCCAAAAGACGATATACAAAAACCATTATCTGAAAAGAAAAATGATATAATATACATCTGTTCCGACAGCTGATCACGAAATCCTGCTCTTGTAAACATGACATCTATGGAGAAAAATAATAAACATTGCATATCAACACAAAGGCTCCAGACTCCCACAAGATTTCAGTGATAATGACATATTTCTTCATCAGAATACAAAGTTGCCGATCAATTAATAACTCTGCAAGCAGATATCTTGGGCCTAGTTGCTATATCGGAGTTTTACAGAGAACTTGTAGTACTGAGTGGTGATGCTGAATCGACCAACCATAACCCCACAGATCAGCTATGTTTTATTCAAAACAATTCGCTCTTGAGCACAAGTGCATTACTGATTACTTTTGAAATCAAAATGTCGGGTGCTCATGGCTATGCACAGATGAAGAAGCAAATATACATTAGAGCGACTATCATAATCAACTATGGGAGTGTAGTGAGTTCTTTTGGGATGAGCTGTGGACATATTAAAAGTTAACTACGTAAGCAGCAAGCGCTAATGCCAAGCCATTCAATGTTTGGATCATCCCAATGCCCCTTAGCAGCATCACCTAGTCACTAACCAACCAGGTTTATATAACATATCTTTCTTAAAATCGCGACCTGACACGGAGGTTGACTCACCTTGACGACGAAAACACTGCAGATAAAAGCATTACACAATATCATCATCAAAATTTTAGCACAATAAACCTTACAGACTTTCAATTCACCCTATAATACATATATATATATATATAGATAGATAGATAGATAGATATAGAGAAAGAGAATTCTTCCAAGCAACTTTCAGGCAGCAAGTCAAAATGGGGAATAATAAGTCAGCACAGATGCTTTCTTTTTTCTTTTTTTTCTTTTTTTGGAATAAGGAAGATATATATAATGTTTCTGCAACAGAACTTCCTAATCAAGCTAAAAGATCATGTCAAGCTAGAACATGATATCACAATAAGCCATTTATAATGAAGACATGACAAACCTTGTAACAGACTATGGTATCATCTGGATACATTGCAAACAGTTTGGTTCCAAGTCGAGCGTGGCAAGAGTCACAGACACTGTCGTCATTTATTAAAACATGTCGTGATCTTTCCTCAAATCTTGCTAAGCTTGCATCAATATCCAAAGCACCAGATAGACTATGGACAATCTGTAGCATCAAATATCATCAGATGCCATGTGCAGAAGTAGATTAGCTGTAAATAGTGTTATTCTATGAACTGCAACTTGACCACAGAACAAAATAGTAGACCCAAGGCAGCCAGGACAAAGATATAAAAGAACTATGCAATTAGGACATACTTTAATACAGCAACCTGAAAAAGCATCCAAGAGTTTGCAGTCAAACTTATAAAAAAGAAAAAGAAAAATATTAACAGTCTCATCACTGGAGAAAGAATCTGTAAGGCAACTCTGTGATTCAGTCATGGAACAAATTGTTCTCTGTATCCAGAGTTCCAGTGCTGTTAAAGGCATGTTTAAGGTGCACTTAAGCCTGAAGTTAGGTAGGTAAGTCGCTTTGCCTTTGGGAAGTAATCTGACCGGCCTTGCACCTCCATATCATGCAATGCCTGGCTTATTTTGCCAAGCATCTAATAGTACCCAGTTCAAGAGGGAAATGAAATCACATACCATAATGACTCAACACAAAGGAGAAGATTCCATGTAAATTGGCATAAGCTGAGTACTGCTCAAGAGCAGTAAGTTCATGCCTCCGATGACATTCATGCTGAAGTTTCGCATAACATAGACATAGCATATGCTCTATGTCAAAACTTTGTATAACAAAACATAAACAAACTGTAACCGCTTAAGATAATGAATAAAATATATTTTAATAAATGCTCAAGATCAATGGAAATTTCAACACCTATAGTTTAGGACATACTTGGCCTTGACGATGATGGTGAAGTCGAGCTCTCAACATTCTTAATATTGTCTCTGAAGCAAGCTGAAGGGGCATATCTGGTGACAATCTCTGCAAAGTGAAACTCAACTCAGAATGAGTAGCATTTTGACATCTATCGTGACTTTGCATATATTGCCTTAAGCAAATTATATTACTTTCTAGGTTATTAGCCTTCTCATCGCCTGATTTCCTTCAAACAAAAACAAAATCCCTGATGAATATAGCATCTCTTATTTATGTGTAATAAATTAGTCAAATAACATCAACACTTGGTTCAAACTCGTGACATGAGCCTAACCCGCACATCACGCATTGCAATCTTCCACCTAGACTAAAGCCCTGGGAACATTACCAGGGTTTTGTTTCCTCATTGACCATTATATAAGCAAACGGGAAGAAGGAAAAGTTTTGGTACCTCCAAAACCTGCAAAGGGTCTAGCATTTCTCCATGATTGTGCAGCAGACGCACAGCAGCTTTAAACATAGGCTCTTTGTAATTAATTGGTTCCAAATACATTTCAAGCAGCCTAGGAAGAGACCAGGAAGGGGAAAAGCTAAGAGAACATCTTTTAAACCAATAAGCTAAAGAAACAAATGAGAGAATACTGTACTAACTGCATGTAAGCATCTGGCCTACCGATCTCGGCACAATATTGTTCTGCAGCTTCACAGTCTTCCAGCTTCCTGCCAGATGAACACAACTTTAAGTTACAAATCCCACAGTTATAACTATCTCGTTCAGGGTAATTGCAGGTTCAAGTATATCATTCATATTGCAATGATGTGGGTACTAAGCTTCAAATATTTTCGCCTGTTAGAGTGAAGGACTTTCCATAAACATTGTCACCAATCCATTGCCCACTTTTGACAAACAAAATATCTTTTAGCTGTTCATTAGTATGATAAAGCTTGTTCTGATTGATAGCAATAACCAAAGGTTTATCAACTTACAAGGCAAGAATTTGAAGCACTAATGTTTCTTGACCAAGCTTCCTGTAAAGAATAGCCTGTAATAAAACCATCAAGAACACAAGGACCGCAAATCACAAGGAGAACCAGATGGTTCAAACTGTTAACCAGCAGAGATGCATAGGCCATTATTTCTAAAATAGCCTAAATTTTTTACTGACCTTCTCCAGCCATAACTCAGATCCTTCAACCAAGTCAAGCACCTCATCTGGATCATACAAGTCAGAGGACTGCAAGAAAATTTGCAATCTCTCTCTGACATGAGTATCAAATATTGGGTTGTTTCCACGGTCTGACATACTCATCTCCTTTTGGTTTACAACTTCAGAATTTGGTGTAGCATGTTCCTTTTCATTAGCATCAAGTGCCGATTTTGAAAGCAAGAGTGCATAAGTTGTATGGAACCGTGTGTCATCACAGTCTTGATCTTCAATTAACCACTGGAGATATCTGCATGGTAAAGCTTCCAGTTTATAATTCAAAGAAACATATAGACAAGTAAATACCTCAATAGTATTTCGATACCATCTTTACAAGCATATATTATCAAACCAATCAGGTGGATGAGAACGATGGGAGTCCAGGGTTGACATTCAATAGAGGCAAGACCAGCTTAGGTGACTTGTTCCCCTCCGCCTAAACCTTGGTGAACAGAATTACAGATACTCATATTGGCAGGAGACAACAGGTATACAATGACATAATCGAACACCAACGATATAAAAACTAATACTAATAAAAAATATCAATCAAATTAAGAAGAAATAAAAAGAGAAAATTCGGCACGCTACATGCTACTCGTTTTTATTCAGCTCCCATCCGGTTAAGGAGTGACTGAATGCAATTTACGGTTATTCCACCAGCTATTTTATCTTTTTTGTATAGGTTCTTACTATCCAATTAGCATACAGCTGTAAATTTTCAAGTAGTCTTATGCTACCTAATAGCTAGTTGATGAAAGGAGTGACTTTGAAGAAGTCGCTTGTACTAAAAAGATCTAGAAGTTTATGTAGCAAGTCGACAAAAAAGCCAAAAGGATATACCAGGTCAACAGTAAACTATAAAGTTTAGTGCAAATGTGTGTCACCTTCGGATTTACTCAAAAGGTCGTATCTTAGTTAACAATTGCCTAAGCCACACTACAGTCACATTAAAAAATCCAAGTTTTAATTAGTTAAATATCAAAACAAAACTAAAGTATCATCTTTTTCAAAGAATGTATTATCTTGAAACCTCTTCACAGTATGGAACAGTTTTATGGTCATGGTGCTTCTAATAAATGTGCTTACACAATAAGAACATTGATCTACTCAAAGAATTGGCTTTCTAACTGGCTTGGCGGGTAAGATAAAGCTAGAAAGTTACAAGAATAAAAAATAGTATACTTAATCACAGTTCAAAAACAGAGTTAGGTCTCGAAAATAGCCAAATGTCAAGCACTGACTAGACTCTTCACTCTTAAGGCAGCAAAATTTAACTTTTAATCTTCTGGAGCTCCCGCTAGACTCATCTTCATCTTCTGCTTCCTTTCAACCTCAAACATGAGCTATTATAATTCTTAATCAAACTGTTCTCAATTCAGGTCTACAATATGCCTTTGCTATCAGAACACCGGGTAGCAGGGCGGGACGAAAAAAAGCTGCTTATCATTCGCAATGTGATACAGCACTCAGTACTCAAACAATTTGTTAACAGGAGAAAAAGACGGTAGAACTACACTTTTCTTGTCGGATGTTAGCAATGTCCAAAATGGAAGCACAAAAAGTGGGACAGTGCAGTAATAAGTTGCAAAAATGTCACACTAGCTACACAACTAAGGAGAAACAAAACCAAGCAACCGATCACCAGTTCAAGCGAAAGAGACAGAATGTAGTTTGAAAAACAGTTGGCAAGGCAAAACAGCTGACCTTAGAAGAATTTCGACTTTTCTGGGATCAATTGCGGCAATTACTTCATCTGTGATTGAAGGCTTGCATTAAAAGAATGCCACTTAATGAAGAAACTACACATTAAAAACAAGCAAAAGAAAAGATATGCATGCTAACAGAGTCATTAAAAGTAAATAAGCTGATAGTGGTGTATGTGAAGAAAGTAATTTGATATTTCAGTTTTATCTTTCAAAGACCTGAAAAAAGAAACTGATAATACTAACACTACCTATAGAAAAAGAAAACTATTTTTCTTTCTACTTCTTCTTTCTTAATAACCGAGAAATTCCCGAAGGCCAGTTGGTGCATGGGCCCGCCCCTCTACCCTTTTCCACTTAACTACCATGCTTTTATAAGCATATGTTGTGAGGTTCTCTTATTTTCTCCTTTACTTGGATGACTGCCCCCAACCTCTTTTGAAATATTTGAAACTAAAAGATAATACAATTTAGCATTGGGTGACTGGTATATTCGCCTCTTTGATTTATTAAGCAATCAGGTATGCTAAAAAGAGCTTAAAATTTACACTTGAGAAAGTAAACATTTACTTTTCGAGAAATTAATTATCAGGCCAGCTTGCCCCCGTATCTCTAGTTCAGCATGCAGAATGTGAAGTGTGTGTTTGGCACATGTCACGAGTTAGATCCCCCTGACCGAAATCTGGTATATAAGTGAAGCAGACAGAGGTGCAGGTGCATATTCTTCCAAGTTTCGAACAAATGGGGCTGGGCCAGCTAATTCACATGGAATTTCTCAATATCACCCACACAGACATTATCGTTTAACTCTGGAATTTTTCCTAAAATTAAGCCAACCCATCAAAAAAGATCTTATTCACATTGTCCAAAATGTGCCACCAATTGCACCAAGCCATGTGCATAAGCTACTGTTATCTTACGTTACATGGATACGCAACATTTTGACACAATCCCAACATGGTAACTTGCATTAGTTTGTGCATACATTCTTAGTTGACAGGAATTGCAATTTCTGTTGTTGGGGTTTTCTTTTTCACTTTTGGGTTTTTTTTTTTTCTCTGGGGGAGGGGGGTTAACGTTCTAATATTGAACTTGGCGTAGTTGAACTTCAATCTTGCATTTTGATGTGGGCACCTTAAACATAACTGAAGAATAATAACCATGTCAGAAGAAAGCTGTAGACAATAAAATATAACCACGTACGAGGTCAAAGGCCGAATCTGCATGAAAGTCTCTTGTCACATTGGTGCACTAATACAACATAATACATGTAGTGTGTGTGTACTGTAGTAGATTAACATCGATACCCGCTTTTATTTACACAAAATGTCCTTACTATCTCATACATAACTGAAGAATAATAACCATGTCAGAAGAAAGCTGTACACGCGGAATCTGCATGAAAGTCTTTTGTGACATCGGTGCACTGATACAACATAATACATGTCGTGTGTGTGTGTACTATAGTAGATTAACATCAATAGCTGTTTTTATTTACACAAAATGTCCTTACTATCTCATTAATAGTAGGTACTTTTCTGTTTTTTCAACCAAGAACTAAACCCAAATCAAACCCAAATCTCTTTATTTCGCCCCTCTTTTTCTCTTTCCGCCACTCCCCTGTTGCTCCAATGAAGCTTCACGGCTTTATGTTTCTCGACTCACTTCTCAGCTCATATAAGTCATGAATGTAGAGAATATTCCAGGGATAGATGATGATAATAAAAAGGAGAAAGAAGCCAGTTGTCTTTGTGGAGGAGAAATCAAAGAACTTCAGGGATTGGAAAAGAAACTTTAAAGCTTAAGAGTTTGCTTCAGCTGGGAAAGAGACAATAATTACATGTATTCAGTCATTAATTTAAGCGTCCAATTTTTCCTTCTTTCCTACTCTTTTTCGTTGATGAACAAAAAGCAAAATTACCCAAACACAGAGGGCAGTTGCTGCTCTCTCCATGGCGAAGAAAGGGGCAGCAGAATTGCCTCAATTATTTGAAAAGTAAAAAAACATGATCCTGACAACTCTTCTCCTTTTCATGTGGAAAACAAAATGACAATATTATCCATGTTTTTTCAATGGTTTAGAGAAGTGGCAGGGGAAGTATGGGTAAATAAAAGTCACCATGGTCTAACCTATTGACTGTAGTAGGCTAGCAAAACCCACATTCACGCACATATACACTGTCATTGTTGGTGAAAATACAAGTACAGTTGAAAAATAATAAAGAAACACAAATAAATTCTAGGCTGATGCACGGATATTTTGCTCTGTAAGGAGATTCAAACCCACTGCTATAGAATCATCACCAGTTCAGCACTAACAACATTGACTTGTCCCTCTAGGACACAACCCGACGATGTCGCATGACCCGAACAACATCCGGAAGCTCCACCAACAAGAACACCAGCTTCGACAAAATAATACTCGCTTTTGTAGTGAATAAGTTGAAGACTCACACTTTTTTTTCTTACCGTTCTCTTTTCTCACAAATACACCTCACTTTTGTGCACACTGTAATACTTTTTACAAGGTAAGAAATACTACTATTTATAGGTATAGGAAATTAGGAATTATTCCTTGGCATAAAGTAGTGGGATAATAAGTTATGAGAACATGAGAAATGAACTAATGGCTAGTTATTTGGCCTTTAGTGGATTAATGGCATGGTAAAACACGGGAGTGGTTACAAAAAATTATGACCACTTTCTAGATCATGGATAGCAGATTAGAAGAAGTTAAAACCACTTTCTTCACTTAATAGTCATGACAAATAATGTAATTTAATATTATTATTTTAATATTAAAATATAATATTCTCCAACAATCCCACTCATTTTAATATTAAAATAAAAGAGTTTAACAGTTGAAGAGAGAATATTAAGCATAACAAAGGTGTGCTTTGGATTGAACCTCCATTCAATAAAACACCAAATTTTTACTCTAGAATCGTAGTGGTCGCGGACTTGAACGATGACTTATCAAGGGAAGTAAAGTATCACTACTTACACAAAATAATCAAGGTGTTGACATGATCTTTATTAGCCATCACATTACGACCTTGTGCCAACCCGATTTCACTAGTGTATTTTAAAAACCCAATTCCCATAGGAAGTGACTTATTTCCACACTCATATAGGTAAAATCTGTCAAGGGTGCTCTTGTAACTCTAACATCCACTCAACAAGCTACAAATTTTCATTAAGAATTCATAGACTCATCCTTCACAAATCATTACATGATAAATGCACTCAGACAATAGGCATGGCATAAAAATAAATATAATAGTGCATGTCAAAATAAATCATCATATGATTCGTTCTTTCCATTGAACCTAGTTATCAAATCTCTAGTCCCCGGATTGGGTCCCCTCATATATGCTCATAAATTTATAAGTTTCAATATCATTCCCTCAATGTGCCCAGGCCATTTCTCTTGCTAAGGCCTTAGTCAATGGATATGTAAGATTATTGTTAGATAGTTATGTAAATAACCCTAGTCCCACATGGAATAGGAGTAGAATCTTGTATTGTGTATAGTTATAAATAGGATTATTGTAAAACACTTAATATGATATCAATAATAGATTTTTCTCCTGTGCATTCTCCAATGGTATTAGAACATTGGTGAGAAAAGATTGATGTGCGTCATTCCAACGGAACCGGGAAGAACGAACTTAGTCATCGTGCAATTTTCTGGTGACCTAAGTGTTGTCTACGTGAAAGTCATTTTCTGTCAGCATTGTACAAAAACCAATACCACCACGAGGTAGATCACCCTCCGGCGACCAACCCCCGAAAATTTCTCCGACAGAAAAGCTTCCATGCGCCCCACGCGCCGGCAACAAGGAATTTTCCGGCGAGGGTTTCGGCTCACGCGCCGGCACGTGGGCCACCTTCCGACCATCTTTTCGCAAAGCTTCTTCAAGGCAACTTGTTCGCAAGGCTTTTTTGAGCCTACCCATCCAAGTTTCACCAAAATCCGACGACCTTTTTTTATTTTCCGCAAAGAACAGTGTTTTTCCAGCCGTGAACAATGTTTTCCAAAAAAAAAAAAAAAAAAAGGTGTTCTGATTTGGCATTTCAAGGTTAACCATACAACTTTTAGTCAAGAATTTGAGAAATTGGTTGCAGCAAAAAATGGGATCCAATACTATGAATAGTTGGATGGTTTCTTTACCGGATTATATTAAGTTTCTTCAGTACAAAGCATATAAATAAGCATCTTCAGAGATAGATTCTGTTGTTCAAACAGGTAATAGCGTGACTTGTGTCTCCCAATCTTCATCCTCCGAGTCTTGGGTCATTGATTCAGGTGCAACTGATCACATTTCTGGTCACAAATCTTTTTTCACTACTATTTCATGTTCTCAATCTCTTCCAACAGTCACAATGGTCAATGGGCCTCAAACCATGGCAAATGGAATAGGTCGAGCAAGTCCACTTCCTTCCTTACCTTTAGATTCAGTTTTTTATGTTCTCGGTAGTCCTTTAAATCCCATAGCCGTTAGTCGCTCAGCCAAATCACTTAAATGCTCTATTTTATTTCTTGATGACCTTGTCTTTATACAGGAATGCAGTGCGGGACGGATCATTAGTACCAGGCATGAATCAAATGGACTTTACTATGTTATCCTTGCAAAATCACATCGACTCACATCATATCTCCCTTCAACAACTCGTCTTATTACTGATTCACCGGATTTATTACATAAACGGTTGGGACATCCTAGTTTGTCAAAATTTCAGAAAATGGTACCTGATTTATCTAACTTGTCCACTCTAGAGTGTGAGTCATGTCAACTTGGTAAGCCTACTCGTTCCCATTTCCCTCGGCGTCCTGATAATATAGCAGAGTCACCTTTCACTTTAATCCATTCAGATGTTTGGGGTCCTAGTCGGTCAGTTCTACCTTGGGATTCCGCTACTTTGTCGGTTTCATTGATGATTATTCCAGGTGCACTTGGATATTTTTGATGAAAAATCGATCTAAGTTATTTTCTATTTTCCAAACCTTTCACGCTGAAATTCAAAATCAATTTGGGATTTCTATCCGCACATGTCGTAGTGATAATGCCCTAGAGTATGTCTTTCCCATTTCAGCAGTTTATGAACTCTCGTGGGATTATTCATCAAACATCTTGAACATACACATCTCAACAAAATGGGGTAGCTAAAAGAAAAAATAGACATCTTATTGAAACTACTCGTTCACTACTCATACAATCTCATGTTCCGTTGCGTTTTTGGGGGGATGCAATTCATACATCTTGTTATCTTATTAATTGTATATCATCCTCAGCTATCCAAAATCAAGTTTCATTCTCTGTCTTGTTTCCCTACTTACCTTTGTTCTCTCTTCCACCCCGTGTCTTTTGGAGCACGTGTTTTGTTCGTAACCTTACTCCAGGAAAAGATAAATTAGCTCCTCGTGCTCTTAAGTGTGTATCTCTAGGTTACTCGAGAATGCAAAAGGGATATCGATGCTATTCACCTGACCTTCAGCGGTACCTTATATCTGCTGATGTTACCTTCTTTGAAACCCAATCATACTTCACAGGTCCAGGTAATCACTTAGATATTTCTGAGGTGCTACCAGTTCCATCTTTTGGAGATTCAGTCACTATCTCCCATTCATCTTCCTCTACAGCTCCAGCTCCACCACCTATAGCTCCAGTTCCATCACCTTAGTCCAGTTCAACCTTCTACATCTCCACCACTCCTGACTTCTCATCGTCGTCCGCGCCCAACATCAGGCCTAGCTAATTCACGTCCTGCACCTGACCCTGCTCTTACTACGAACTTGTCTCCTTCTAGTCAACTGATTGCACTTCGGAAAGGTATATGATCCACACTTAACCCTAATCTCCATTATGTCGGTTTAAGTTACCATCGTCTGTCATCATCTCATTATGCATTTGTATCATCTTTGTCCGTTGTCTCCATCCCTAAGTCTACAGGTGAAGCACTGTCTCATCCAGGATGGTGACAAGCTATGGTTGACGAGATGTCTGCCTTCCATACGAGTGGTACATGGAAGCTTGTTCATCTTCCCTCGAGTAAATCTAATGTTGGTTGTCGTTAGGTGTATGCAGTCAAAGTTGTTCCAGATAGCCAAGTTGATCGACTTAACACAAGTTGATCCAGATGGCCAGGTTGATCGACTTAACGCTCGTCTTGTTGGCAAAGGATATACTCAGATATTTGGGCTCAATTACAGTGATACTTTCTCTCCCGTAGCTAAAATAGCATCAGTCCGCCTTTTTCTATCCATGGTTGCTCGCCATTGGCCTCTTTATCAGTTAGACATTAAGAATGTTTTTCTTCACGGTGATCTTGAGGATGGGATTTATATGAAACAACCACCTGGTTTTGTTGCTCAGGGGGAGTATAGTGGCCTTGTATGTCGGTTGCGCCGGTCCCTCTATGGTCTAAAGTAGTCTCCTCGAGCTTGGTTTGGTAAGTTCAGCAAAGTTATTCATGAGTTTGGCATGACTCGTAGTGAAGCAGATCACTCTATGTTTTATCAACATTCTGCTTCAAATCTTTACATTTATCTGGTGGTTTATGTTGATGATATTGTTATTACCAGGGTTGTAAATAGCGCTCGCCTCAGCGCTAATAGCGTGAGGCGATGCGATGCAAGGCTGCTATGCTATTTTCCTCTGTTGCGTGGCAAAATTAAAAACGCGAGTGCCTCTGCCTGAGTAGCGATAGGCACTAAGTAGCAAGAGGCGCACTATAGCGACACCTTTTTGACAAAAAAAGAAAAGAAAAATGCATCAAACATCGATTAAAAGAAAAATTAGGGCTTGATTTTGTTTTCTTCTTTCTCCTTCAAGCTCGTAACTAGATTTCTTCTTTCTTGTTCAAGTTTTTTCAATCAGGTATGCTTCTCTTCATCTCTTTTCTTCTTTCTTCTTCTCCTTTCTTCTTCTTCGAGCAATGTCCATTTCTTTCTTTCTTTCTTCTTCTTCTTTTTCTTCTTCTTCTTCTTTCTTTCTTTCTTTATTTTTCTTCTTCTCTTCTTTTTTTTCTTTTTGCTCTATTGTTTTCGAGCATTGTCCAGCAGTAGAGAGCTTTTTGGCATTGAGTTTTAATTTTTTGAATTGATACATTTGTTAATATATTATTTCTATTGAGTTTTTAGTTTTATATATACATGCAAATTTAATATTTTATTTTTTTGTATTAATTGTCGCTTCACATAAAAAAGGCAAGGTGCTTCCCTTCTCGCTTCTCGCCTCAGTGAAGCGGGCCCTCGTCGTCATTTGTCGCCTCACGCTATCCAAAACACTGGATATTACCGGCAATGATCAGAATGGTATTACTAAGTTGAAGCAACATCTCTGTCAGCACTTTCAAATAAAGGATCTGGGCAGATTAAAGTATTTTCTGGGTATTGAGGTCACTCAGTCTAGCTCAGGTATTGTGATCTCGCAACGGAAGTATGTCTCAGACATCTTGAGGAGACAGGAATGACAGGATGTAGGCCTGTTGACACTCCTATGTATCCGAATTCTAAACTTCAACCAAATAGGTGGCTAGTTGGTAAATTAAATTACCTCACACAGTGACTAGACCTAACATTTCCTTTCTTGTTAGTGTGGTGAGTCAGTTTATGGATTCTCCCTGTAATAGTTGGGATGTAGTTGTCCGCATTCTTCAATATATAAAATCAGCTCCAGGCAAAGGATTATTATTTGAAGATCGAGGCCATGAGTAAATTGTTGGATACTAAGATGCTGACTGGGTAGGATCACCTTCTGATAGACGTTCTACGTCTGGATATTGTGTTTTAGCAGGAGGTAATTTGGCGTCTTGGAAGAGCAAGAAACAGAATGTGGTTGCTCGGTCTAGTGCAAAAGCAGAATATCGAGCAATGGTTCTGCTAACATGTGAGCTAGTTTGGATCAAACATTTGCTCAAGGAGTTGAAATTTGGTGAGATCAACATGATGGAACCTATGTGTGATAATCAAGTTGCCCTTCATATTGCATCAAATCTGGTGTTCCATGAGAGAACTAAACACATTGAGATTGACTATCATTTCGTCAGAGAAAAGATACTCTCAAAAGATATTACTACAAAGTTTGTGAAGTCGAATGATCAGCTTGCAGATATTTTCACCAAATCCCTTAGTTATATATGTAACAAGCTTGGTACATATGATTTGTATGCACCGAGGCTTGAGGAGGAGTGTTAGATAGTTATGCAACCCTAGTCCAACATGGAATAGGAGTAGAATATTGTATTGTGTATAGTTATAAATGGGGCTATTATAAAACACTTAATATGATATCAATAATAGACTTTTCTCCCGTGCATTTTCACAAGTATCACAAGATTTAACATAATCAAGATTAATGCTACCATTTGTCAAACATAATCTCACATTATTCTTTTACTCCTTATAGGAACCCATTGTTGTTAAAGGTGCGCTTAAGACGAGCTTAAGCCCTGAAGCGAGCCGCACAACATGTTGAGCGCTTCGCCTTGCTTAGCAAGTGCTTCAGTGTCATCATCAAGGCTCTAAGGCATACTTTTCCTCACCAATGAGCGTAATCTTGAAGAGGCAACACTAAACAATTGATACTCCATTATTGTAATTTTCATTCAATTTTTTTGTCCATATATTTGTTATTCATGCGTATAATTATTAGTCTTGGACATAATTTTAGTAGTGAAAAACAAGTTCACATAACTTATTACCTCACTCAAGAATTCTTACATTTATAAATAGTAGTATTTCTTACCTTGTGAAGGTGTGTGGAAAGTGTTGTAATATGCAACAAAAGTGAACTGTATTTATAAGAAAAAAAGTGTATTGAGAAAAGAAAAAGGTGTAAATCTTCAACTTATTCCCTACAAAAGAGAGTTTTACATTGTTGAAGGAAAGTGTTCTTATTGGTAGAGCATTAGACTCAATAACTAATACAAGGATTGTTCGGATCATACAATATTGTTGGTTTGTCGTGTCCTAGAGGGCACGAGTCAAGATTTTTACGGCTGGACCGCTAAAGATTTTACAGCATTGGGCTTGAAATTCCTTACAGAGAGAGATATTTGCGCCTCAGCCTGAAAAACTTGTAATTTTTATTTCTTTTTTGCACCGTAATAATTGTATTTTCACCAACTGTAATTATATTCCTGCTCTTTATCGGTGATGAACAAAGAGCAAAATTTCCCACATACAAAGGTTAGTTGCTACTCTCGCCATGGAGGAAAAAAGGGGCTGCAGAATTGCCTTAATTATTGGAAAAGTAAAAGACGTGATTTGGACAACTCTTTCCTTTTTATGTGTAGAATAAAATGAGAATATTATCGATGATTTTTCAATGGTTTAGCAAAGTAGCAGGGGTATTTTGGGTATGTAAAAGCGGGCATGGTCTAACCTACTGATTTTAGTACGCTAGCAAAACCCACATATGCACGCACATATATACTGTCTATGTAAACCACTGATTCAAGGCCAAAAATTGAATTATAACTATTCTCAGTAGTCTTTATTTGCCTTCTCATCCAGCTTGAGATCGGCCTGCCCCTCCAACCTTCTTTACTGAAAGAAAAAGAATTCCTCACGGTTCGAGCCATGGAAGCAGCCCTTGGGGTGCGGCCCTTTCCCGTACCTACATGAACGCGGGATGCCTTGTGCACTAGGCTGCCCTTTAATAAAATTATTTACCTTATCAAAAGAGATCAGTTCTTTAAAACGTCGGTGTGAGGCTAAATTTTACTACAGAAGAGCCAATTTTTGCATATGGATATGAAATTTGAACATCACTAGATACCATGTAAGACATACCTGGTGGGAGTGGATCTGTTCTTTTCTCCGATATGAGCACTTGAACAGCTAATACCTGATTGATGTCTGCAATCTAAAATGGAAATTAATACTCTCAATTAGCATGTCGAAAGTAGAAAGCACCTGAAAACAGAAAAGAATGTCATACCCATCCGAGATGTTGCAGTACTAACTCCTGATCAGAGGATGCCTCAAGAATTCTTGAAGCCTCAGCTACAGCAGTCAGCTGATCAGAGGAATTATCTTTTGTGGTGTCTTGTAAATGATTTGCACCATGTGAATCTTTCAAGTGGTTTGATGAATAATTTCGAGCCAGGACACGCCAGATTGAAAGAGACTTTGAGCTCATCCCTTTGCTGGCATACAGAAAAGCAAGTGTCCGCAAATGCCCAGATTCACTCAGCAGTGATTCCAACTCCTCCTGCACTGTCCATTTAATTTTTATGGCTATCCTTCAGAGAAGATACCAGATCTCAACTTTAAGATTGAACTGTTTCCTAGCAAAGAGAGATACTACAACACCTTACGGTCTACATACACAACATTTCTATGTTATCTACATCAACTTTCACTAAGATCTATAAACTTTACCTAATCCAAAAGAAACCTTCAGTAAGTATGCTGGATATGGTTTGTATAACAAATAAGTGTTCGATAAGCACTTAAAGGTGAGGCCTAAGGGTCAAGGAGTGAGTTAACACCATGAGAAATCAAGGCTTAAATCCCAGCAGAGGCAAAAAACACTAGGTGATTTCTTTTCACCTGTCTAAGCCTTGCTGGCCCAAACCCACCATAGTCAAAAAAAGAGTTTGATAGCACATGCACTAGCAGATCAATACAAGAACCGAGTGTTGCTCATAGACAGTAAAGAAACGCAACCTACATATCATACATTAGACAAGATAGGAAAAGGTTATATAGACATACCACTACGCAACTGTTCTCAGATGAGGCAAGTCTTTCCATGTCATCAACACGATTTAGAGCTCTGTAGAGGTACATTAAAAGTGTGTCAACTCCCTCTCTCACTGAAGGAGTCAAATCTTTATGTCGTGATGCTTCTAAAAATCTGTTATAAAAGAGAGGAAAGACTAAGGAGCAGAATAGACAAGTAAAACCAAATTGGACAAAAAACACTAGATAAAAGTTTTCAACAAGCAAACTTCATAAGTATCTGACAAAATAAACCAAATTTTGAATACTGAAAAACATACTCAACCAAAATATATTAAAGGAATGCAAGTCAACCAAAGGGCAGAGAACTATATTAGTTTTCTCCCATCCTAAATTTCTCTGTTAGCACCAAAGAGACGATGCCAAAACCATGTTGTAACATATTAATACAATAACTGACGCTTTGTGGTCAATTCCTCCTGTTCTCAACTTATGAAACGATAATAAAGGTACAAGCGAGACACCAAAGCAATTCAACTGAAACTTACACTAGAAAAACAATATAGTCTACAATTTCTCTGAGAAGGAAGGGAAAAACAATTCAAGGGGTCAGTTCACAGCTTTCTCTCATTCTTAAATCCTTGCCAATGTTATGTCAACCCCATAAACCTGAAATGCAAGTCTCACTCAACCTATGATACATATACTCGGGCCCTGCTATGTGGCTATGTATCTGAACGGAACTATTCCTCCATAAATCAAAAAAGAGCTAGAATTTCTCTATTTATCAAGCTTACATGCCTAAGCATTAAATCATTTCTACCTTCCATTATGGTCTTACAATAGTCAAACTAGTTATCTGTGATATATCCTTAAGTCACCCGAAGTAAGTATTTCATAAATCTATGCTCCATTCATGAACTGCTCCCAGTCCTACTTTATATGACAGAAGTTAAAAAAAGGTTTTGTTTGATTATGATGTTCACTACTAAAATGTATTTAATTGTTAAATAGTGTGACTTATATATCTTTTTATCAAAATATTATCTCATAAAACTTGAGCAATATCCATATTGACAACCTCCACTGGTAAATGTGATTATGATGTCCCTCGATGAATTTACTGTCTAGGAATCTTAAGCTAAACATTCGTAAGTCTTATGAATATTGAGGAAGACATTCCTATCCACTCTTTCTCATTTTTCTCTCTTTTCCCCACAATGGAAGTGGGAACAGTTAAAAGAAATTCTCAAAATACATGAGCGTGCAAAGTTGGATTGGACACCAGTCATTCTAAAGTTAAAAAAAAAAACAAGGAAAATACTCTTGAAAATTCAAATATTGTTTTTTGGTTTTAAAATCCAGAAGACATGAAGCCAGAACTAGGACAAGAAGTTGGTAGTAAACACACACTCTTATCAACAGATAACCTGGTCATGTTTTTAATTGCAGACTCCAATAAACCAGTTCTGCTTGGTGGATTCAGAAGAAACTCGTCATCAACTGCAGTCTCTACACCTGCTTTCTTAAGGAAGATAGCTCTCTGAATACCAGTTAAGCCATCATCCACAACTTTTTCGAGAAGTAATGGAGGAGGGTGCAAGCCCCAATACCTATTCCTCGGAACCTGAGAAGACGAATTCCAGTGACATTAAAGAAAAATTTAAATACTTTTTGATCAAATATAGAATTTATTAACAATGGGTAAAAACACTCATATACAAGAAGTATACCAAAAGTAGAAAACCTTACAACAAGATATTGTTTTCCATGAATGACACTCAATCTACAGGAACCTCGTGGGTGCACCAAAGGAAAATTAGAGATTAAAGAAAAGGCAGAATAGCCTGATAG
Organism: Nicotiana obtusifolia; assembly: GCA_002018475.1. NCBI lineage: Eukaryota > Viridiplantae > Streptophyta > Magnoliopsida > Solanales > Solanaceae > Nicotiana > Nicotiana obtusifolia. Next base: position 124,103 of record MCJB01051219.1, on the reverse strand, counting down.
ACATTTGTACTTGTTCGCGTTTGTCATCCCGGCCCATGTACTCAACAAAGTCATCCCTGACACTTATAGTTGTTCAAACTCAATATTTTAAACCCCTCTGACCTCACGTGTTCTTCAAACGCTCTGACGTGAATGACACATTAGTAACCACATCAGATTTTTTGTAACACGTCATTATTAGTTTATTTTTTAATATTATATAAAAAAAAAAAAATTCTTTTCCATTCCACCATCACCTTCCTCCTCTCTCATCATCTTTATTCTCCACAATTCACCATTTACCACCACCTTTAAAATAGCCCACAAAATAACAATGTTTTGATACAAACAACGAGAGAATGAATTCAAACTCTTGTTTCCCATCAGTGACTCTTTCATTCTTCATTTTTCTCCCATCGGTGACCACTCTTTCATTAATTCATTCTTCATTTTTCTGTTCTCTTTTTCAACTCAACTCTTAAAAATAGCCCCACCAATGCATGTGATTTCTCTCCAACCACCCTTCACCTAAAAAGCTTTTTCACAGCCAACACTCAACTATAGCACCATCAATCAACCACCAAAAAGAATTGATCCTAAACGACTCCTAAAAACCATCACCGGAAACTCCACCCAAACTTCTTTAAGATTCCTCTACCAGAAAACGGTTTGCCAGTGATCTTCATGCACTTTTTCTATTCAATTTCCTTGCAAAAGCTCGTCTTCAAGAGTTGGGGGAAGAAAATGGGGGAGGCAGAAAAGAAATTTCTCCCATAAAGTTGCTACCAATCTGGGAGTGTTTTCGAATCTGGGGCGACGAGGAGTATTATTAGTGGATGAAAAGGTGATGGAGATGGATGTGCTGCAGTAGGGTTTGGGGTTAAAACGGGGTAGAGGTAATAAAGGGAAGAATGGAAGGGGAGAGAGAAAAATAGGGGAGGGAGAGGTGGGAAAAACGTGAAAGAGAATGCATTCTTTGACTTTCCTTTTCTTTTTGTATTTACTTTTTTGTCTTTTTTCCTTTTCTATTTTTATTTTTTTATTAGTTTAATCATTTCCTAGTTTAAATATTTATATTTACGCTCCATATATGTGTGAAATACACGTATTTTGTCCAATACAATAGTCAAGCTGCCACATAGACTCGGTCAATGGTCAGAGGGGTTTAAAACTTTGATTTCGAACAACTACAATTGTTCGAATGAAACTTCCTGAAGTAGGAGGACCGGGATATCAAAACCGAACAAGTACAAGTGTCTCTCAAGCTATCTACCTACAGAAAAAGCTAGATAAAAAGAGCCTCCTCAGCAAAGAAAGAACCACATAAAGAGTCACACATCTAGCAAGAGACTCCAAGGGCCAACACATGTGACTGTGCTGGAGTATCTTTTTTGAAGACGATGGCGTCCGGGCGAGTATCATATTTTTGCTGAATTACTGTTAGAGTTGGTTTGGATGGAGATATTTCGATTTAAGAGTTGTCTCAAGTTTTAAGATTTAACATGTCGTTTGTCATGTATAATGAATTCAAATGAATGGTTGAAATAATATATTGAGGCTATTGAAAGCTCGGAAAGACTTCTAGATATAACGAGGGAAATGGAGTCACAGTCCAATTCTAGAATCATATACCTAGAATCATATATGCTGCAAACATGTCCCATTACATTATACATGCGCCTAACAGAGGGAAGACAATACTCAGATACACAAGGAACAAGAAGAGAGACCATTATGGGACTTGAATGAGGGAAAGGAGAGCTTCACAAGCTGTTCTCAATTAGGAACGAAATAATACAAGGAAGTAATGGCATATTTACTGTAAGATCAGTTTTACTTTAGAATCTGGAGAAAGAGACCGAAGGTTAGTTTTTTGCATGGTTGGTAGGAAGGCAATTATGACAGATGGACAATAAGAAAGAAGAAGAAAAGTCTACATCAGTTGGTGCATCATGTGTAGGTGCGCTAGAAAAGATGTGATTCAGCTAGTGCAACATTGTTTGGAGGTATATTGAGTATCGATTATTGCTCGGTGTTAAAGCATGCCGTTAGGATCGAAATCTTCGGAAAAAGAGACAGAGAAAAAGAGTGTAGGAGGTGTCTCACTTGGCTTTTTCTTTTAATGAAGTGTCGCACTTGGCATTTGTGTGGACCATATTGAACGAACGAAATCAAAGGGCAATAGGAGGAACCGAGAAAATGGAGCACTCATTAGATACTAACTAGCATAGAAAATTAGGTGCTCTCCGTAAAGAATCATGTTTCTAACTGAAATTTTCTACTTTTGAACAGATCCCGTACACAAGTTTATTCATATCAATAGACTTTTCTATTTTTATGAAAAAAACGAAATAAGGGTTGAAATAATCACTTAGTTGAGTTGTATTTCAGATCAAAATTATCTATGGTCCAACGAATTTAGCTTTAATTTCATAATATACAAAAATCCTTCATATCCGAAAAGCAGCCCAAGTTGATAGGAATGCCAGCTTACAACCCCAACATGACTAGCTCAGTACTCATTATCACCCTTTATGAGGGACAAATATTAGGAACTGCTGCAGAATATTAGCATTACCCTAGTTAACTTATGCAGTAAGCTTGAAATAAAAGATTACTTTTTTTTTATAGGTAAAGCAAAAGATTCAATCAATTTATGGCAAGTGGTAAAAGTAGCAAAAGAAGTGGCATAAGCAGCAAAGAAGAAAAAGAAAGAAGTAGAAGAAGAATGGACTGCACCTAGCTGGTCCTTTCCTACACAGCAAGAAAAAAAAAGGGTAGACTGATACATTAGGATAAATAAGTATGGTATCACACGCTCTTTTTTCCTACATAAAACATATAGACACACTCTACGGAACCGAATGACTAGACTGGGGCTCAATGACGTGATCGGAGACCGGATATGACAAAGATTCAAGAAAAAGAACAGATGTACTTAGTAAGACTGGATGGACTAACTGAAACTAACTTGACATGTATAACGGATGCAAAAATCACGTTGTAGATTTATCAACACATATACCATTATAATAGCTAGAGATACATGCATTAAAATATGAATGCATGCACAGGACAATAACTGATACACCAGCACATACCAGCAATGACCACCGATTTGGGTCTCGTGTGATAAACGGGAAAAGTTCTGAAGGCTCCATTATTTCAGAAAGCAAGAAATGATCAACTGCTTCCTCAAAGTGTAGGTCAAACAGTAAAAGGAATCCCACTTGAGCATGGACAAAAGAGAGCGTCTCTCTTGTCATTTCACCTTCATTTTGAAGCTCTTCAACCAGTGATATTGCTTCCCTAAAGTTCTTCTTTCGCAATAGATCTTTTATTTGTTCTTCACACGGCACCTTCCGATAACACATAATCTGCCATCAGAACACTATTAGACATGACTTTAATAATTGTAAACGGGCAATTTTACAATGTTCTTTTCTCTTTTTCCAAACAATCACTGTGCTTCTAAGACATAATGAAGAATCCAATGACAAAGAGAACCGACAAAGCTAAGGGACCATGCTCTACAAGAATAATTAACGAGGCCTTCCAGTGAGTAAGCAGAATTTACTTTCATAACTTCATCATATGCCTCAGAAAAATAGTTGAAGCTATGTTCTATTTCCTTTTTTCCCCTTTTTGTTAAGGTCAAAATAGTCGAATTATCAAAAAGATCACTCTGATACTCTAGCTTAGGCAAGTCTCTACAGGTTCACAACTCTGCAGGCCCACACGGAGAATTAAGTTATGCATGGGGTGATTCAGCACAAGCAAAGGTTTAAGTACCTCTTAACCATCGGAGCGTATAAATTCTTAAAGACTAAAACGTAACCAGAAGCATCAAAGTGTAGACCTTTTATAGTTAAAGTGATCAAGTATATTACCTTTGAGCCTGCTGCTACAGCGACAAGCTTTCCTCTTCCATCCTCCTCATCAGCCACAACACAAGGACTACCTACTTCACCAGGAAACAACATTTGCTGGACGCAATTCCCCGACTTCTTATGATACAGCTCCAACTTCCCATTCCTTACCACCACAATATATGCCCCTATCTCCCCCATGGTCTCTGAAGCTTCACCGAAAACTAAACTACCACCCACAGGCTGCCCTTCACTATCCACAATAACACCCACATTGTCCACCATTAACATCACCTTACACTCTTTTGCTAAAAACTTCATCCTTGGCGGCACGGACAAATCAGGCAAGGAGAATATTACACCAGAAAGCCCACTTGCATATGAATACAAATAGTAACCACTCCTAGTTCCTACAATAACAGAATCATCTACCCATGATATACACATTATCCCGTCAGTAAAATCACCCTGAACTTCCTTCAAAATTACAGGAGAACCGCTCAAAACCAGCTCAACTAGCATCAATTTCTTCCCCATCGCAACCGCAAAAAAACAACCATCTTCTTTTCCTTTAACCCCATTTGAAATAGCGTTTATACTGTAATTTCTACTTAAAAATCTCTTACTTACAACATTAACATTCTTCAACAGACTCAATTTTCGAACCTGTTCGAGTGAATTCAAGTCAAGCAAATAAATAAAACCATCGGAGAGAACAATGAGTTTTCCGATATGACTAACAACGAGGATCGAACTCACAGGTTTGCCGATGATGTTCAGCCGCAGGTGGAATGATAGACCGGTGTTAGGGTTCAGGAAGAGTGAAATGACGTCGCCGGAGACTGTTCCTATAAAAACTAGGGTTTGGGAATCGGAGATTGTGGTGATCGCTAAAGAACGAACCGGAGGAATTGGAGGAATGGAAGGGTTTAAGCCGGCGAGAAGTTCGAGAACGTTCCGGGAATGAGATTTGGGTTCGGATCCGGGTTTGGGTTTCGAATTCGCCATTAGAGAACCGACGACTGATCACTGACTAAACTCAACCATGGCTACACTGTAGAGCAAAGCATAAAGAATGACAACAGAACAGATTTTCTCTTTCCTTTCTTTTTTTTTTCAAATGACTCGTGTTAGGAACACGAGGGGAATATGCAACACCAATTCAAGCTCGCATACTCGGATGGAAACTAAGCTATCACTCACGACTCATTTAATAAGTTATCCCAAGTAATAGTACCTTTGTCCAACTTACAAATATCAGCTTATTTTGATGATTTTTTTTTTCTTAAAAGTATTTTTTCTCAAAAATATTTTTTGTGAGAAGCAGTTTGTGTTTGGCTAATTAATTTAAAAAATATTAAGCAGCAATTAGTATTTGGCGAAACTTTTAAAAATTGCTTCTAATTATATTTTTCTCAAAAGTGCTTTTCAAAAAAGCATTTTTGGAGATAAGCTACTTTTTTCTACTTCTCCAAAACTGCTTCTACTTCTCCTCAAAAGCACTTTATTTCTTCCAAAAGCTTGGCCAAACGCTCCAACTTTGAAAAAAAAAATACTTTTTTCGAAAAAAGGTGCTTCTAGGATTGAAGAAGCTTGGCCAAACAAGTTATAAGAAGTGTAGAACAAATTAGTTCATAAAGACCACCATTGAGTAAAAATGTAAACCTATAGAAGTAAGATTAATGGCACCGGAAATAATATTATTTCCGTAAAATAGAAACTCTGAAACAGGAGCAACAATGACGGTAAGAATAAATACAGCTGTTGCCATCAATAAGGTAGGGATCATCAAAACACCAAACCAACCAATGTAAAAATGATTTTCACTGCTGGTTATCCAGTTACAGAAGCGACCCCATAGGATTTCGCTTTCGCGTTTCTCTAAAATTATAGTCATGGTAAAATCTTGATTTATTTGATCATCAAGGATTCCCGCATTTGAAAAATATGAATCTTATAAAATTATGATCTAATATATTATATTATGTTAATAGACATTAGTTGTATTTTATTATTTAATATAGTATGCAGAAATATAACAAAATCTATACAAAATCAAAAAATACACATCATGTAATGACCCGACCAGTCATTTTGCTTTCTAGATCCTCGTTACCCTATTTAAGACTTTTCATATGTGCTTTTATTATTTTATGACTTGCGGGGATGATTAGTTTGGTTTTGGAAGAGTTCAGGTTGAATTCGAAACACTTAGTTCCATAATAGTGGCCTAAGGTGGCCAAGTTTGACTTGAGTCAACATTTTGAATAAACAGCCTCAGAATCATGATTTGATGGTTCCAATAGGTTTGTATTATGATTTTGGATTTGTACGAGTGTACGGATCGAGTTTCGGATAAACAGGGAGCGTTTCGGCGCTTATTGTTGAAAGTTGGCGCCTTGAAGGTTTTAAAGTTTCTTAAATTTGGTTTGAAGTAGACTTTGGTATTATCGATGTCCGTTTGAAATTTCGAACTTGGGAATAGGTTTGTATGGTGATTTGTGACTTGTACATAAAATTTGGCATCATTCCGAGATGTCTAAGTATGATTTGTCGCGTTCGGAGCTAATTGAAGAAGGTTGAAGTTCATAAGTTGATTAATTTGGTATTAGGGTGTGATTCTTGGTTCTGATATTGTTTTACGTGTTCCGAGACTTCGAGTAGGACTGTATTATGTTTAAGGTCTTGTTGGTGCATTTGGACGGGGTCCCGGGTGGATCGGGTGTGTTTCGGGCCATTCGGAGTTAAGTCAAAAATTGTAGAAATTCTGCTGCTGGTTTCCTTCTTCGCGAACACGAAGAAAGCCTTCGCGATGAAGGAATTGGGGCTGGGGACTTTTGTTATATGCGTTCGCGATCGCTGGGTCGCGTTCGCATAAAAGGGCCTGGGTCTGGGGGCTCAGCAAGTAGATGCTCGTTGCGTTCACGAAGGACGGGTTGTGTTCGCGATGATTGGCGGGCCTGGCCTTCGCGATCACGTGGACCTTTTTTGCGATCGCGAAAAGGTTTTTCAGGGCTTTGGCAGTTTTGTCTTCGCGCATTGTCGCGATTGTGAAGAAGGATCTCTGCGCAGAAGCTTTTTACAACACAGGACTTTGGCTCATTGTTTTCATTTCTCTCAACTCTTAGGTCGATTTTAGTGCTTCTTGGAGAGGGATTTTCACCTAGCATCTCAAGGTAAGTAATTTTTAAATAACGTGAGTTTAATACATAGATCATAGGTAGATATTAACATAGAAATTTGTAGAAATTATGGAATTTTTGTTGAAAAACTTAGGGTTTGGTAAAAATGGGATTAGACCACGAAAATGATTATGGAATTGAGTAGAAATTCTATATTTGAGTTCATAGGGTCACGGGTAAATATTATTCAATGAAAATTTCCAAAATCCAAGCACGTAGGGCTGGGGGTGACATTTAGGAACATTCTGATTTGGGTTGGGTAATTACTTTAATAGATGAATTATGAACTTTTGAGCATATGTTGATTAGTTTGTATGACCTTTGACTAGTTTCTATGACGACCCGATCGGCCGTTTTGTGTAATTGTGCACCGTTTTCCCTTTTTATGCTTCATACATGTGTATTTATGGTTTTATAACTTACGGGGTTGATTAGTTTCATTCCGGGAAGATTTTGGGTTGATTGGACCCTTTGATTTTTGACTTAGAAGCTTAAGTTAGAAATGTTGACCAAACGTTAACTTTTGTGAAAACTACCCCGGAACGGTATTTTGATGGCTCCGATAGCTTAGTATCGTAATTTTGGACTTGGGTGTGTACCCGTAATCAAATTCGGAAGTCCGTAAGTTGATTTGTGTTGTTTTGCCGAAATTTGGCAATTTGAAGTTGAAAAATTTGACCGTAGGTTGGCTTTTAGCTATTGAGTTCGTAATTTGGTTTTTGCATTAGAATAGGTCCGTCATGCTATTTAGAACTTGTCTGCAAATCTTGGTATCGTTTGGTGTTGATTTGGCAGGATTCAGACGCCTGGTTGCAATTCTAGAAATTCTTGAAATTTATTTTGAAATTCATGTGTTTTGGTGTCCGATTCGTAGTTCTAGATGTTATTTTTGTGTTTTGATCGTGAAAGCGAGTTCATATGATGTTTTTAGACTTGTGTGGATGTTTGGGTTGGAGCCCCGATGGCTCGAATGTGTTTCGGACATGTTTCGGAATGTTTTGGACTGAAAATGAAATTGATCGTGTGCTGGTACTCAGATATTGCAATTGCAAGCACCAGCCTCACAATTGCAGAGGTGACAGAGGGTGTTTAGATTTCGCAAATGCGACTTCCCCTTCACATTTGCGAAGTCAGCGGGCTTGAGAATTGGTTCGCAATTGCGATCATTTGATCGCATTTGCGATAGTGGCTAGCTTCACAATTGCGAAGCCTTTGTTGCAGTTGCGACTTCTGTGGAGACTGTCAGGGTTCGCAACTGCGATCCCTAATTCATAATTTCGAGGGTTCTCTTTGTGTCGCAAATGCGATATCTGCAGCTGGTCACAAGGGCTAGGAGACGGGATTTTTTAACATATTCTCTCATTTTAGAATCCTAGACTCGGTAGGAGGCGATATGAAGAGGGGATTTTCATCTACAAACATTGGGCAAGTGATTCTAATCAATTTTCACCTATATTTCATCAATATATCTTAGATTAAACATCAAAATCACATGAATCAAAGTAAAAATTTGTGAAACTTTGTCATATTTTTGAAAAATAAGAATTTGAGTTTTGAGAGTCGATTTGGACTCAGATTTTGAAATTGATCACATATATGAACTCGTGGGGCTATGGGTAGTCGGAATCTACCATTGGACCCGGGTTTTAACTAGGCAGGCCCTAGATTGACTTTTGTTGACTTTTTGGAAAAAGTCTAAAGATTATAGTTTTATCTATTGTAATTGCTTTCCCTTGCATTATTTGATGATATTAAGTCAATTTTGGCTAGATTTGAGCCGTGTAGAGGCGAATTTTAGGGGAAAAGCTATTTAGTTGAGGTAAGTATCTTGCCTAACTTTATGTGGGGGAACTACCCATTAGGATTTAGGATTATTTGTGTCATTTGTGCTATGTGAAAGCCATGTACGCAAGGTGACGAGTGAGTACACGGGTTATATGTGGTATTTGACCGATTTAGGATACTTAGAATCTTTCTATGATTTAATTGAATTGTCATATCATGTTCTAAATTCTCAAGTCAATATACTATTACTTGTGTTAGTCTATCCTTACTTGCCTTAAATGAAATTGTTAGAACTTGTTCTACATCTTACTTGATATTTTGTTCTTATGCTTTAGTTGAAGTTATTGCCTCTTTCATTGTTACATGTATCTCTTCCCCTTGTTGATTTATCATTATTTGAAGTCATTTCTATATGTTACCTCTTCCATTGTTAACTTATCCTTATTTGAAGTTATTATTACATGTTGTCTCTTCCGTTGTTGATTTATCATTAAACATGTTATCTCTTTCATTGTTGATTATCCTTATTTGAAGTCATAAATACATGTTATCTCTTCCATTGTGAGTTATTCTTATTTGATATCGTGGTTACACGTTATCTCTCATTGTTGAGTTATTGGTGTTGAAGTTGTGAAGCCGTTATCATATTGAGGCGAAATTGTTAATTGTCGAGATATCCTTCTTGTTGAGAAATGTACTTTCATTGTTATTGTTGATATTCTTGTACACGTTGTGGTTGAGCCATGGGCTATTGTTGTAGAAATATTGATATTGTTGATTATTGGTAAGTTGTGACATATGGGCACTTGTGGTGCGAGTTGTTACTGTGATGTGATATTGATGCGCATGCGGCGGTATAAGGATGAGGGTTAATGTGCATGTGGCAGCATTGCTTGTAAGGAAATTACTTGAAGCCACACGACGTCATAAGGTGGGTAAAGTGCGTGTAGCTATTTCGGGAAAAATATTTTCAAAACTATTTAAATGTAAGGCTCACGCGGCGATATAAGGAAAGATTGTGATTTAAATTGAGAAATGTGAATACAAGGCAGTACTTCAGTGGTGATTCTTGTGAGGTGGTACCTCGATTGTGATTCTTGTTGTGTACGAGGCGGTACTTCCTTTATGATTCTTGTTGTTTATTTCATGTTGTAAAGAGTTATTGGTGAAACACTTCTTGTTGCTTTTATTCTTTCTTGTCTTATCAATTTGGATCCGTATTTGACTATGATGGTTCTTTTAATTGCTTCCTTTATGTTATCTCTATGCTTACATTCCGGTATTACTCTATGTTATTAACTTGTTCCTTATCAGTTATTTCTCCAATTTCCATTACTTCTCGCTATTATGTTTTCATTTTGTTTATTATGTCCTAGTAGGTGTCTTGACCTGGTCTCGTCACTACTCTACCGTGGTTAGGCTTGATACTCACTGGGTACTGTTGTGGTGTACTCATACTACGCTTCTGCACTTCTTTTTGTGCAGATTTAGGTATGTCTGCTCGTGCTGGACGTTAGTGTTTGTTTGTAGCTGTTGCTAGAGACTTCAAGATATACCTACTCGGCGTCCGCAGGCCTCGGAGTCACCTTCTGTTATCCTTATAGTATTGTTATTTCGATTATTAGATAGTGTTATAGTAGTTGTTTTGAAACATTCTGTAGAAGCTTATGATCCAGTCTCACTCGGGTTTTGGGAGCATTGTAGTTGTGTTTCAATATTCGAGATATTTATGAGAATTGTTAGTTTATATCATGTTTTAGCTTTTATTTCCTCCATAATCTCTCATTTGTTAGGCTTACCTAGTCTTAGAGACTAGGTGCCATCACGACATCCTAAAGAGGAAAATTGGGGTCGTGACAAGCTGGTATCAGAGCTCTAGGTTCATAGTTGTTATGAGTCATAAGCATGTTTCATAGAGTCTTGTGGATCGGTATGGAGACGTCTGTACTTATCTTCCAAAGACTACGGAACTGTTAGGAAAACTCCACTTCTTTGGTTCCTTATTGTGCAAATTGGTTGACTGCGAAATCTAAATCTTTGACTTTTTATTCTCTCATAGATGGTGAGGACACGCACTGCTAGCTCCGACGAATAAACACCCGCGCCCCCTGCTAGATTCGCAAGAGGCCGAGGAGGGGCATCTGGTGCAGCTAGAGCACCTGCCTGAGCTGCGATAAGGAGCCACCACTAGCTACAGTTGGGTGACAGGCACCCGAGGCGCTTATTGCCACCCATACACTTTCGGAGACCCTCGCACAGTTCTTGAGCATGTTCGATACCTTAGCTCAGGTGGGGTTGATTCCACTTGCACCAGCCACATCTCAGGATGGGAAGGAGCTCAAACTCCCGCGGCCCATACTCCAAAGCAGCGAGTCCGTGTTGATCAGGTCCTAGAGGTTATACTAGCACAACCTGTTGTTCTGGTTTAGCCCGAGGTTAGGGAAGTGGCATCTGAGGAGGAGCAGCTTAGACTTGAGAGGTTCAAGAAGTATCATTCTCCTACTTTCAGTGGCTTACCTTCAGAGGATGCACATGATTTTCTAGAGAAGTGCCACAAAATTCTTCATACCATGGGTATTGTGGAGACGAGCGGAGTTGCTTTCACTACATTCCAACTGTGAGGAGCAGCATATCAGTGGTGGTGATTTACGAGGAGGGTAGTCCAGCCGATGCAGCTTCACTTATATGGTCTCAATTTTTAGAGATGTTCTTGAGAGAGTTTGTTCCTTAGACCCTTGGATGCATGGCAGACGGAGTTTAAGCAGCTGCGCCAGGGGACTATGTGAGTGTTAGAGTATGCTGTCAGATTCAATGATTTATCCAGACATGCACCTGCTCTGATTTCTACAGTTAGGGAGTGAGTCAGCTGATTCATCAAGGGGCTCAACTATGGTATTAGGTTTAGCATGGCTCGAGAGTTAGAGACAGATACCCCATAACAATAGGTGATAGATATTGCATGGAGGATGGAGGGTATGCGGGGCCGTGAGAGAGAGGATAGGGAGGCCAAAAGGCCTCGAGGTACTGGAGGATTTAGTTGTGGCCATGCTGTAGTTACAGCCCGTCACGGTAGAGGCTATGTGAGTCGTCTAGTTCATTCAGCACTTCCAGCTTCTAGTGGTACTTCAGCTATCCCGAGGTCTCAGGTTGCACACTTTGCTCAGCCACTTTCTAGTACACCTCCTACACAGGGTGACTTCAACGGTCAGTCCAACCGACCAGGCGAGGCAGTCCCAGCAGCCACGCCTACTGAGAGCTTGCTTTGAGTGTGGTAATACTTGTCATATGGTTTGAGTGCCCCAAACGCAGGAGGGGTGCACCTCCACTGACTACTTAGGCTCCACGGATTCAGCCAGTTCCACAGACTTCACATGCCATGGTTGCTGCTCCAGTTGCCGCTCCACCCGCACAACCGACTAGCAGTGGGGGATAGGCGGGTAGATGTTGCCTTAGAGGGGGAGGCTATGCCAGATTCTATGCTTTTCCGGTTGGGACGGAGGCAATCGCTTCAGACGTAGTCATCACAGGTATGGTTTTGGTTTGTCATAGAGCTGCATCAATTTTATTTGATCTAGGATCCACTTATTCATATGTATCATCTTACTTTGTTCCGTATTTGGTTATATCTCGTGATTCTTTGAGTTCTCCTGTTTATGTGTCCACACCTGCGGGAGACTCTATTGTTGTGGACCGTGTGTATCGTTTGTGTTTAGTTGTTATTGGTGGTTTTAAGACCAAACTTGATCTATTGCTACTCAATATGGTAGACTTTGATGTGATTTTGGGCATGAATTGGTTATTGCCCCAGTCACGCTATTCTAGATTGTCACACCAAGACTGTGACCTTGGCTATGCCAGGTTTACCATGGTTAGAGTGGAGGGGTACTTTGGATTATGTTCCTAGCAAGGTTGTGTCATTTCTAAAGGCTCAACAGATGGTTTAGAAGGAGTGTGATGCATGTCTAGCCTTTGTGAGAGATGTCAGTGCTGATAATCCTACCGTTGAGTAGGTTCCGGTAGTGAGAGACTTCCCCGATTTATTTCTAGCATATTTTTTGGGCATGCCGCTCGATAAGGATATCGATTTGGTATTGACTTGTTGCCGGGCACTCAGCCCATTTCTATTCCACCATATCGTATGGCCCTAGCAGAGTTGAAAGAGTTGAAGGATTAGTTGCAAGAGTTGCTTGATAAGGGTTTCATTCGGCCTAGTGTGTCACCTTGGGGTGCATGATTTTGTTTGTCAAGAAAAAAGATGGTTTTATGTGTATGTGTATCGATTATCGATAGTTGAACAAGGTTACAGTGAAGAACATGTACCCATTGCCGCGCATTAGTGACTTATTTGATCAGCAACAGGGTGCCAGAGTATTCGCAAAGATGATTTGCTGTCAGGGTATCATTAGCTGAAGATTCGGGATCCGGATATTCCGAAGACTACTTTCAGGACTCGGTATGGTCACTATGAGTTCCTTGTAATGTCATTTGGGCTGACCAACGCCCCAACAGCATTCATTCCAGCCATATATCGATTCATTCATTATTGTGTTTATTGACGAAATCTTGATGTACTCCCGCGGCCGGGAGGATCATGAGCAGCATTTGATGATTGTGCTACAGACCTTGAGAGAAAAGAAGTTGTATACAAAGTTCTCAAAGTGTGAATTCTAGCTTGATTTGGTGGTGTTTTTGGGTCATGTGGTGTCGAGAGAGGAGATTGACCTACAAGGGTGCACCTTTCAGATGGTCCGAGGAGTGTGAGGTGAGCTTTCAAAGGCTCAAGACTGCTTTGACTACAAACCTAGTGTTGGTATTGCCTACGGGTTCGGGGTCTTACACTGTGTATTGTGATGCGTCCCATGTTATGTTTGGCGCGGTGTTGATGCAAGACGGTAGGGTGATTGCCTACGCGTCTCGGTAGTTGAAGGTTCATGAGAAGAATTATTTTGTCTACGACTTGGAATTGGCAGCTATTGTTCATGCCTTGAAGATTTAGCGGCACTATCTGTACGATGTCCCATGTGAAGTCTATATCGACCACCAAAGTCTGTAGCATCTGTTCACTAGAAAGATCTTAATTTGCGATAATGGAGATGGTTAGAGTTGCTTAAAGACTATGATATCACCATTCTATATCATCCCGAGAAGGCAAATGTGGTGGCCGGTGCCTTGAGTTGAAAGGCGGAGAGCTTGGGCAATTTAGCATACGTACCGGTAACAGAGAGGCCACTATCCATGGATGTTCAGGCCTTGGCTAACCAGTTCGTTATATTGGATGTTTTAGAGCCCAGTCAGGTTCTTGCTTGTGTGGTTTCTCGGTCTTCTTTATATGATCGCATTAGAGCATCAGTATGACGACCCCCATTTGCTTGCGCTACAGGACACGGTGCAGCACGGTGAGCTAATGAGGTTTCTATTGGAGATGACGGTGTGTTGCAGATGCAGGGCAGGTTATGTGTGCCTAATGTAGATGGGCCACGTGAGTTGATCATTCAGGAAGCCCACAGTTCGCGGTACTCTAATTCATCCGGGTGTCGCTAAGATGTATAAGGATTTGATGCAACATTATTGGTGGAGGAGAATGAATAAAGACATAGTGGAGTATGTATATCGGTGCCTAAATTGTCAGTAAGTGAAGTATGAGCATCAGAGGCCTGGCGGTTTGCTTCAGAGACTTGAGATTTCCCAAGTGGAAGTGGGAGCGTGTTACCATGGACTTCGTTGTTGGGCTCCCACGGACTCAGAAGAAATTTGACGCAGTATGGGTGATTGTGGATAGGTTGACCAATTCGGCTCATTTCATTCTGGTAGTGACTACCTAATCTTTAGAGTAGCTGGCTCAGATTTATATCCGCGATATTGTCCGACTTCATGGCATTCGGTATTCATCATATCTGATCGGGGCATGCAACTTACATCACACTTTTGGAGAGTTGTGCAGTGTGAGTTAGGCATACAGGTTGAGTTGAGTACAACATTTCACCCCAGATGGACGGACAGTCCGAGCGCACCATTCAGATATTAGAGGATATGCTTTATGCTTATGCTATGAATTTCGAGGGTTCTTATGATCAGTTCTTGCTGCTTGCAGAGTTTGCCTACAATAATAGCTGCAAATCGAGTATTCGGGTGGCTCCTTAGGAGGCCCTATATGGGAGATAATGTCGTTCTCCAGTTGGTTGGTTTGAGCTGGGAGAGGCTAAGTTATTGGGCACAGATTTGGTTCGGATGCCTTGGAGAAAGTCAAGTTGATTCACGACCGACTTCGTACAGTCACACACTCATGAAGGGAGTGACGAGGTTCGGGAAGAAGGGCAAGTTGAGCCCTAGGCATATCGAACCTTTTGAGATCTTTGAGAGGATTGGTGAGGTGACCTACAAGCTTGCATTGCCACCTAGCATATCTGCAGTTCTCCCGGTGTTTTATGTTTCTACGCTCTGGAAGTATTACGGTGATCCATCTCATGTTTAGACTTCAGCATAACCCAATTGGACAAGGATTTGACCTATATTAAGGAGCCAGCGGCTATCTTGGACAGACAGATCCAGAAGTTGAGATCAAAGAAAATTGCTTTAGTGAAGGTTCAATGGAGGGTTCATCCGGCCGAGGAGGTGACCTGGGAGACCGAGCACGACATGTGGAGTCGCTATCCTCATCTATTCATCACTTCAGGTATGTCCTTATTCACGTTCGAGGATGAACGTTTATTTTAAGAGGGGGAGAATGTGACAAACCGACCGACCGTTTTGTGTAATTGCACCCCATTTCCCCTTTTGATGCTTCACACATGTGTTTTTATGGTTTTATGACTTACGAGGTTGATTAGTTTCGTTCTGGGAAGATTTCGGGTTGATTTGGACCGTTGATTCTTGACTTAGAAACTTAAGTTAGAAATATTGACCAAACTTTGACTTTTGTGAAAACAACCCCGGAACGGTATTTTGATGGCTTCGATAGTTTCATTCGTGATTTTGGACTTGGGCGTAAGTCGGAATCAAATTCAAAAGTCTGTAGGTTGATTTGTGTTATTTACCGAAATTTGGCAATTTAAAGTTGACAGTTTGACAGTAGGTTGACTTTTAGCTATCGAGTTCTTAATTTGGTTTTTGGACTTGGAATAGGTCCGTTATGCTATTTAGAACTTGTCTGCAAAATTTGGTATCGTTTGGTGTTGATTTGATAGGATTCAGACGCCTAGTTGCAATTTTAGAAGTTTTTGAAATTTACTTTGAAATTTTGCATTTTGGTGTCTGATTCGTAGTTCTAGATGTTATTTTTGTGTTTTGATCGCGCGAGCAAGTTCATATGATGTTTTTAGACTTGTGTGGATGTTTGGGTTGGAGCCCCGAGGGCTTGAATGAGTTTCAGACATGTTTTGGACTGAAAATGAAATTGCTGGTGTGCTGGTGCTTAGTTATCGCAATTGCGAGCACCAGCCTCGTAATTGCGAAGGTGACAGGGGGTGTTAAGATGTCACAAACGCGAAGGGGCATTTGTGGAGTCAGCAGGCTTGAGTGCTGGTTCGTAATTGCGATCATTTGATCGCATTTGCGATAATGGCCAGCTTCGCAATTACGAAGCCTTTGTTGCAATTGCGACTTCTGTGGAGGCTGTCAGGGTTTGAAAATGCGATCCCTGATTCATTATTTTGAGGGTTCGCTTTGTGTCACAAATGCGATATCTGCAGTTGGTCATAACGGTTGGGAGACGGGATTCTTTAACATATTCTCTCATTTTAGAACCCTAGACTCAGTAGGAGGCAATTTGAAGAGGTGATTTTCATCTACAAATATTGGGCAAGTGATTCTAATGAAATAAATACTGAATAGTTAATATTCCCATAAACAAGATTCAAGTAATGGAATAAATACTACACACTTAAATATTCAATACAAATCAAGGAATTGAAGAAATGAGTAAAAATGGATAAGAAAATCTCATCCAAAGTCTTCAAATCTTCAACTCCTAAGTGTGTTAGTGAAAGAACCCTAGTTCTAAGCTTGTATTTTCTGCCAAAGATATGCCAAAGATAATTTCCAAATGAGCTGGGTTGAGTATTAAATGGTTTGGGAGCCAAAAGCGTGAAATGTCCATTTTGTCCAGATTCTACCCAGTTAATAAGCTATGCGATCACAAAAACAAGCACCGCGATCGTGTGACCAACTTCTGCAAAGATACGCAATCGCACAAGGTGAGACGCATTTGCGAAGAACTTTTGACCAGGTTGACCGACCATTCATCTACGTGTTTGCGAGGAACCACGACCGCAGATCATAACTTCTCAAAGCCATGCGATCGCGGGCGGATCTACGTGTTAGCGAAAGACACTTGACTAGTCTTTGCCCAGACTTTCCTTCAACGTGTTCGCATGCCATCCCACGCGTTTCTGATACCTATTTTCCTGGACGTCCCCGATCGCACCAATTCCTTCTGCGATCGCGAAGAGAACAATTGGAAGCAGTAAATTTTTCCACTTTAAATTATTTTGACTTGTTTTCTTCCGTATCTTCTCTAAATCACATAATACCTGAAATATCCGAATAAACCTCAACAAATGCGTTAGTTTCTCAATAAAATCATACAAAAGTCTAAGTATCAAGAATAAATAAGTTGGTAAAGTACCAACTTACCAAACCCCCAAACTTAAACTATTGCTTGTCCTCAAGTAAGTCAACAACTAAGAACATCCTTCGATAGAATCAACACTTAAGCTCAATGGCACACCAACATCATGTCATGTAAAAAAGGTTCAAATTAGACATAGTTTAGTGATTTTGGTAGGTACCAACAATTAATCCAAAGCATATGAATCACCAACTTCTCACAAATTTCATTTCAATTCAAGTGCTCAAACACCATGTTAATCAAAGTACCAATCAAGTTATGAAACTAAAGCTTCAAAGTTTGCCTCTTTATTACAAACAACTTTCCCTTATTCATTCCTCCAAATTGAAAATTGGATTAAATTCACAAATCAAATCTAATGTGTCCTAACACTTAAGAAAGAATTTCACACTTATAAAATGCAATTTAAAACACAGATGGGATATCAAATGGAAAGAATTAACTCTCTTTCACACACACACACAAAGATGTTCGAATGAACACAAGTAGTGCCATAGGCTTGCTAACACACAAAGATGTTCGAATGAACACAAGTAGTGCCATAGGCTTGCTATTCATATATTTCTCCACTAATATAGACACACTTGGTTCAAAATCAATTAAGACTTGAAGGGTTATAATGTAGTATTTTGGTTAATATAGGATACAATTTGGGTAAGAGTGACTCAACATCTACAATTTGCAATAATTAAAGCACGCTTCCTTCAAAACCTTTTCCACCATTTCTTCATTTTTCATTTCACCACTTAGTCTTCCCTATATTCACAACTCTTTATTTTTTCTTCCTTTTTCTTCTTTCTTTCTTACTTTTTTCTTTTTCAGAACCCAAGGAAGGTTCCACTGTTTTCTAATATATTTTTGTGTTTTTTAATCTTTCACCTTTTAAGAAACTTCCACATCACAACTTTTCCAATCGTCCCCAAAACTTAGGCCTTTAGCCTATGTTTACATTTTAAATTACTTAAGAAAGTGGGATGCCAAAAGGTAGATCAATGCAGAACAAAAGGTAAAGCTTGTAACATGGTTGCCAAAGTAAAGGTTAAAGGCTAAAAAATGGTTGACTAGGGGAAATATGCAAAAGTAGGAAATTTAAGGCACAATAATGGGTCAAGGAAGTCCTAACATTATTTTCAAACCAAATTAGTCTAGGATTTCACCTTGAAACACATTTCGGGCAAGTTCTAAATTACGAATAATGCAAAAGAACTCATAATAAATCTCACGACACATGACACATGCAAACTCGCGTGAAATATTAATCCAATATCCAATAGAAACCATTGAACTCAAAGAAAATCACATGTAGCCTAAAGGACAATTTAGTGAATCAAAGAGCCAAAAATTGAACCTAAAAGTCACAACAAGGATTATCACTTCAATCATATTTTATTTTAAACCACCAATAATTCATATGCTAAAGTGTAAATGTGTTGATACCAAACAAACCACACGTTAGTTTATGGACAAAACGATCACACCCAATAACCATTTTATTCACTACTAGCTACTAAACTAACTTTAAAAAAAAATTGCCTAAAAAGAAAAAAACTGAACAAGACTGATCCCTTAAGAAAGTTGTCATACCATCCATCACAGGGAAAAGTCACCTGGTACGACACAAATTATTTTCTTGGAAAAAAATTGTGGCATAAAAAAGACCAAAGAGTGTAATTAATACTACTACAAGTAAATAAAGTAACAAAATAAAATAAAATAAACTAGTATTAACATGCTAGTAATAAACTACAAAACATCACTAATAAACTACAAAATAACTAATCTATCAAGTTCACAAAATAGTCATGCTCCACATACATCCATCACATATAAATGAACACCCCCAACAGCAAGTGTTGCACTGTCCTCAATGCAACTAAAAAAATGGTAAAATGGTGCGAGGTGCTCCTTGAAATCAGTATTACTCGGAGCTGGAGGTGGAGGGAAATTTGAGCTCCAAATTCTCCTCCTCCTCATCATCTGATTCATGTGTGCCATACAATGAACTCAGGTTTTGCATCATTTTGGACATGAATTTGCTCTTCTTTTTCTCATGCTCCTTGAACTTTAGCTGTTGCCTCTCAATCTTTCCGTGCCTCCGGCTCATGTCGTCTAACTTGATTTTGATTGCTTTTTTGCTCTTAACTACATCACTCGGAGATGGATTGTCATTGATCCCAATAGAAGTGCCCTCCCTAGACGGACAAAAAGGAATGCCAGTAACAAGTTGGCGAATGTGTGCATCAACGCCATAGATTGATTGGAGAGGTGGCGCATAGTGGGAGGTCCGAAATAAAGTGGTCAAATGGGGTCATATGGCCCTACTAAAGATGTAGAGGTACCATCAGGCCTAGTGGTAGTCTCCGTAAACTGCCCAAATGAAGGATATGAGACATTATCCTCCTCTTCTTCTGCCCATTACTTCGTCCCTTTCTGAGCAATGGATAAATTGCCTTGTCTGAGCCCTTCTCAGAATCATTTGGATCCTTTAGCACCCGTGAATCATTGCACAACTGAGTGATCAATGAGGAAAAGAATAGACTCTAAGATCTCCCATTACATGCTTCCTTAATATCACTCACCATATGCTAGCCCATGTTCACCGATAAGTCATCCATAATAGCAACAATCATCAATGCCTTCTCAGTCATCACCTCAGACTCATGTCTAGATGGTATGATTTTGGCACCAATAATGGACAACGAAGTCTTGGCTTCAGCTATGAATTTAGAAGACTCAACCCCTTTGTGCAATTTTTCCCAAGTTGGGGTTACCCTATCATAAAGATTTTCCACCAACCATTGGATTCCTCTCTCCTTTTCTCTGGCTTTGTATACCTCATTGTCGGTATTAGGAAGGCCAAAGGGTGAATTTAGTACCATCGAACCAAAGTTGACCTTCTTATGTAATGACCTAGCGAGTCCTGTTGTGTATTTTAGTCCCGTTCCCCTATTTATTGCCTCTTCTATGTTCATTTGTGGTTATGACTTACCGGGGTGGTCGGATTGGTTTTGGAGAAGTTTCGGAATGAATTGTGATACTTAGTCCCAAGGTTGAAAGCTTAAGTTGAAATAGTT
Source organism: Nicotiana obtusifolia (assembly GCA_002018475.1). NCBI lineage: Eukaryota > Viridiplantae > Streptophyta > Magnoliopsida > Solanales > Solanaceae > Nicotiana > Nicotiana obtusifolia. The sequence goes on along the minus strand of MCJB01051219.1, from coordinate 103,588 downwards.
GACTGAAGTATGATTTTTGTGTAGACAACTCCGGAATAGTGTTTTGATCGTCCCAATAGCTTCCTATGGTGATTGTGGACTTAGGCATATGTCCAAATGTTGATTTGGAGGTACGTAGTTTGATTTGTTGTTCTTTGGCAAAAGTTGGAAAGTTGAAGGTTTGACCGAGAGTTGACTTTGTTGATATCGGGTTCGAATTTTAGTCTTAGGATTGGGATAGGTCCGTTGTGTCATTTGGGTTGAGTGTGCAAAATTTGAGATCATTCGGAGTTGATTTGATATAGTTCGGAATTAGAAGTTAAAAATACATTAGTTTCATTAGGCTTGAATTGGGGCGCGATTCGTGGGTTTGATGTTGTTTGATGTGATTGAGGCTTTAAGTAAGTTTGTAGTGTATTATAGGACTTGTCGGTATCTTTGGATAGGGTCCCGGTGGCCTCTAGTGTCATTTAGATGGTTGGTAGATCATATTTGGACTTAGAGGAATGGCCGTAGGTGCGAAACCGCAGAAATGGCCTCTTGTGTGCATATGCAAAGTTGGCTTGGCAGGGGGAATGGTCATAGATGCACAGAGGTTTCCACAGAAGTGAATGCGCTTTTGCGAGTGGTGCATAACACATCTATAAACAAGACCCTATTAGACACGGGTTGTAGATTCCCTAGGATAGAACTACTCTGATACAAAGTTTGTCATTCCCCAAACCTGGGGCGCAAGACCGGCATCTGGTGCCTCACTTAACCGAGCTTACCAACTTGAGACTGAGTGACTTTGAATATACAATGTCATACTTTGGCCATAGGGCCACATTGCAAGATAATTTGTGAAACAAAATATAAAGCTGAACGAAAACTAACTCTGATTGAATATCAGTATAAAGATGGGTTGACAAGGCCGTCATAACTACTACAACTAACAAACCAACAAAAATATATATACAAGGCCTACAAGCCCAACATACTACACTGACTGACAGGATATGTTTACAAGCCTCTACTGATGGATGTACTGCGGTCATAACACGGCCCTGACCTAACAATAATATATATATATATATACACACACATACATATACATATATATACAATATGTACTCAAAACTCTAGACCCAGCAACTCCGATAGCCTACCGATCAAGCTGAACACAAACAACACCTATGGAGGAGGTCTACTAGTCTGTCTATCCGAACCTGCATGCATGAAATGCAGTGTCCCTAGGAAAGGAATGTCGGTATGAAATAATGTACCGACTATGTTAGGCAATAGAATAACTAAAAGCTTAAACTGAACTGGTAATATAATAACTAAAAGTAATTGGGAGTCAAAGATGATCTAAAGATATGCTTACCTGCTGATACTTACTCAATCTCTCAATATAGTAAGTAAAACAGCTTTCCGGCCTTATTAGGCTCGATACGTGTAACTGCTCGACCATAGTAGGCTCGCTCATAGGCGCTCGACCATACTAGGCTCGATATCGCAGGAGCGGAGTTTGGCTGGAGCTAGGGAGGTGCGCTAGTGCCTGGAATTTTTGCATCTGCGAGCCCACAAGTGCGTGTGGTTGGTCGTAGAAGCGGTCTCGCAGGTGCGGACTTAGGGACTGCAGGTGCGCATGTTCGAGACTTTAGTGGTTTCTGCATATGCGGAATATTAACAGCAAAATGGCATCGCAGTTTGTGACAGATTAAGCCGTAGGTGCGAGAATCGGTGGGCAGAAGTATTAAAATAAGGGTTTGGTCATTTTATCATAGTTGGAATTTTAGAGATTGGTTGGAGGCGATTTTTGGGAGGCCTTTTGCTACAATTAAGGAGGTAAGTAAACTTTGATCACTTTTATTGATAAATATTGATTACCAATTGATTATTACCCCTAGTTTATGTGAATTTGGAGTGAAATTAGGGATTTTTAGGCTATGTTAATGGAGAGTGAGATTTGGTGATTTGAGGGTCGATGGATGGAATTGGATTAAATTAGTATGGTCGAACTTGTAAGTGAATAAATTTTCGAAATATGTGAATTTTGTTGGGTTCTAGGATGCGAGCCCAAGGTTGACCTTTTGGAGTGACTTTGTATATTTGATTCAAGACTTTAGCTTTATCATTTAGAATTGTTTCTTATAGCTATTATCAATGGTATTAAGTTACTTTGGATATATTTGAATTGCTCGGAGGTCGATTTGCATGGCAAGGGCTTTTTGGAGTATTGATTTGCACGTTTTATGGTACGTAACATATCTAAACTTTGATTTGAGGATATTTAACCCTGGGAATAATGTTATATGAAGGGTTTTGGGGTGACGTACGCACTAGGTGATGAGCGTGTATGCGTGCACTGGTGTGTTCATGATTTAAGGTTGCTTTTAGGCTATTATGAGGTTGTTTTCCTGTCATGCCTTGTTATATCCCACGTTTTCTAAACCTGTATGATCATTTTAGTTCTGATTCATGTTAGAAATCATGTCTAGGCTAAGTGCTATTGGTTTGAGACTTGTTAGGACTATTCTTGCCGTTTTTTAGTTATTTGCCTTGATTGTACACATACTTTCAATCATGATACTACATCCGTGTATGATATCTCTGTCTCCATACGTTATTATTTGATTCCTCACATGTTGTTGATACTTAAAAATGTGTAACGTTTTTGAAATTGAATATTGTGAGGCGTAGGCACGGTGTTTTATATATGTGCTTGATGATGGGCAGTATGCCACATACCTGTACAGTGCTAAGTATGATTATTCTTGATGGATCCATTGTGATATTGTTGTTTTGACATGTATATTTGACATGTAGGTATAGAGAAGTATTTTCCTCATGCTAGCTAGTAGATGAAATGTTTTATCTATGTTGAGCTTACATTGTTATACTTGGAAAACATGCCTAAATTAATGAAATGTGAACAAGTTCAGCGTCATATCATTGAGTTGCCTACTTCTACTGTTTCCTTTATATTCTCAACTATTGCTGGTTATTGATAATGGTCTCTGACTGTTGTTTCTAAGCTCGTCATTGCTTTCAGCCCAAGGTTAGTATTGTTACTTATTTAGTACATCGGATTGTTTGTACTCACACTACACTCTACACTTCGTTTGCAAATCTACGTACTTCCAAATGAGGTGATATCTAGAGTTCTGTTGCTACCAACTATTTGGGAGACTACAAGGTAGCTGCTATACCGTGCGCAAACCTTGGGGTTCTCTTTCATTATTTCTACTATTACTGTTCTTTTATTCAGACAGTTGTATTGAGAATTTGGCCTTGTATTTTGATACATCAGTAGTGCTCGTGTACTCGTTGATACCAGATCTTTGGTATGATTGTAGTAGTATTATTGTTGTTCAAATCAGCTATTTCAGAATATATCCGATGTTAAGTTTATTAAACCATGTTTAATCAAATTCATAGTTATTATGTGACTGTTGGCTTGCATAGCAAGTAGTGTTAGGCGCCATTGCAGCTCTCGTAGGAGTGGGTTATGACAAGTTGGTATCAGAGCACTAGGTTGCTTAGGCCTCACGAGTCATGAGCAAGTTTAGTAGAGTCTTGTGGATCGGTACGGAGACATCTGTACTTATCTTCAAGAGGCTACCAAACTATTAGGAAACTTCACTTTCTTGCATTCTTGTCGTGCAAATTTGTTATTTCCGAAGTTTGAACCTTGACTCTTCTATTCTCTCACAGATGGTGAGAACATGCGCAACCGGAGCAGGCGGATGACCACCAGTACCACCAATTACAGCTGCCGGAGGTCGGGGGCACGGTAGAGGCCGAGGTGGAGCTCGTACTACAGCCAGAGCAGCACCTATGAAGCTTGCTCTAGCTGAGGAGTAGGTACCAGATATTATTGAGCCGGTGGGACCAACTGATAGCATACTTGTTGTTATCACCAACTCAGGCACCGGTAGTGCCTATCATTATTCTTGGCCTTCAGGAGGCCTTAGCTTAGATTTTGACTATGTGCACAAGCCTCGCTCAAGTAGTTTCAATCCCAGTTGCACTAGCTACCTCATAAGCCGGGGGAGGTGCCCAGACTCCCCCTGCCCGCACTCCAGAGCAGCTAACTCTGGGCCATTAGGCACTGGGAGTACTCTAGTTCAGTCGGTTGCTGCTGATAGGGCCGAGGTTGGTCCACCTATGAGTGATGAGGAGTAGAAGAGGTTGGAGCAGTTCAGGAGGCTCTAGCCTCCAGAGTTCAGCGGAGAGGAGTCGGAGGATGCTTATGATTTTCTAGACACGTGTCAGTAGATTCTTCGCACAACAGGTATTTTTGGAGGCTAGTGGAGTTGCATTTGCTACTTTTCAATTAACAGGGGCAACCTACAGATAGTGGTAGGCTTATGAGTTGATAGGCAGTTGGTGTAGAGCCACTTACATGGCATGAGTTCTAGTTCTCTTCTTAGAGAAGTTTGTCCCACAGACTTGTAGGGAGGAGCTGCATAGAGATTTTGAGCAGCTACGCCAGGGAGCTATGATTAAGACTCAGTATGAGATGAGATTCGCGGATTTGGTCCGTCATGCTATATGGTTCGTTCCCACTGAGAGAGAGAGGATCAGGAGGTTCACTGATGGCCTCAACTATGGTTTACGTTATAGTTTGGTCGAGAGGCCAAAACGAATGCTAGGTTTGATCGGGTGGTCGAGATTGCTAGGCACTTGGAGGAGGTTCGCAGGCTTGAGCGCCATAAGCGGGAGGGCAAGAGGCCCCGTGGTTTAGGTGGTTTGAGGGGTACCTCGTCTAGAGGTCAGTCACAGCACAACAGAGGTCGTACTTATAGGCTCGCTCAGATGGCATGTCAGGTTCCTCGTGGTTCTCTAGCTAGCCATGGTTCTTACAACACTCGTCCAGTTCAGTCATCTTTTAGTGCACTCCCATCTCATATCTCATACTGTGCTCCATCAGTTCGGGGTTCGTTAGTACCGGGTTCTTTCGGTGGTTATTCTAGTTCTTGAGGTCCGATTCAAGCCCCATAGTCATTTCCTGTTCGAGGTTGCTATGATTATGGAGAGTTGGGGAATATGAGAAAGTATTGTCCCTTTCATTATAGAGGTCCATTGAAGCAGGGAGGCCAGACTCTAAGTCCTGCACCAGTTGCTACACCACCCGCTCAGCCAGCTTGGGGTGGAGGTCATGCGGGCCGAGGTCGTCCTAGAGGGGGAGGTCAATCAAGTAGATGTAAGGCTCGTTTCTATGCATTTCCCACTAGACCATAGGCAGTTGCTTCCGAAGTTGTGATCACAGGTATTTTTTTAGTGTGCCAAAGGGATGCTTCAGTATTATTTGACCATGGTTCCGCTTATTCATATATGCCATCATACTTTGCTCGTTATTTAGATATGACTCGTGATTCTTTAGCTATGCCTGTTCATGTATCTACGCTTGTGGGTGATCTTATTTTTGTGGATCGTGTATATCAGTTGTGTTTGGTCACTATTGGGGGATATGGGATGAGATTTGATCTTTTATTGCTTAGCATGGTTGATTTTTACATGATTTTGGGCATGGACTAGTTGTCGCCATATCACGCTATCCTTGGTTGACATGCTAAGACTGTGACGCTGGCAATGCAGAGGGTGCCAAGGTTAGAGTGGAGAGGTTCCCCCGATTATGTTCCTAGTAGAGTTATTTCATATTTGAAGGCTTAACAGATGATTGAGAAGGGATGTTTGGCATATTTGGCCTTCGTGAGGGATGTTAGTGCTGATACTCCTACCGTTAAGTCGGTTTCGGTAGTGAGAGATATCCTAGATGTATTTCTAGCAAACCTGTTGGGCATGCCACCTGACAGGGATATTGATTTTTGCATTGACTTGGTATCGGACACTCAGCCCATCTCTATTTCACCGTATCACATGGCACCTATTGAGTTGAAGGAGTTGAAGGAATAGTTGCAGGAGCTACTTGATAAGGGCTTCATCAGGCCTTGGGTGTCACCTTGGGCTGCACCAGTTCTATTTGTGAGGAAGAAGGATGGTACCATGAGGATTTGTATCGACTACAAGCAAATGAATAAAGTTACAATTAAGAACAAGTATCCACTACTACGCATTGATGACTTATTTGATCAGATTCAGGGTGCTAGAGTGTTTTCGAAGATTGATTTGATGTCGGGATATCATCAATTGAAGTTTCGAGATTCTGACATTTCGAAGACAACATTAGGACCCAATATGGTCTCTATGAGCTTCTAGTGATGTCTTTTGGGCTGAACAATGCCCCAACAGACTTAATGTACTTTTGATTGGGGCATAATGCCTTGATATTAAATTTGAGATGACGTGTGTGATATCTCTATCTCAGTACGTTCTTATTTGATTCCGCACATATTGTTGATGCCTCATATGTGTAACAATTTTTAAATTGAATATTGTGAGATGTGGTTAATTGGGACATGACCAGTTGATGACTGAACTTGGGCCATAATGCCGATTGATATTGATTTTGAGGTGACGTGTATGCCAAGATCATATTGGGCAAAGTGTTATTGTATTAGGGCGATGCGTGCACCAGGCCCCATTATTTGGGCTCTACCCTCCGGAGTTTGACATACTAGCAGTAGGCGCATGCACAGTGTTCTATATACGTGTTTGATGATGGGCAATTATGCCAAGCACCCGTATGGTGCTAAGTGTGATTATTCTTGATGGATCCACTGTGATATTGTTGTTTTGACATGTATATTTGACATGTAAGCATAGAGAAATACCTTCCTCATGCTAGCTGGTAGATGAAATGTTTTACGTATGTTGGGCTTAAATTGTTATATTTGAAAAGCATGCCTAAGTTTTTGAAATGTGAATAAGTTGAAAGTATATCATTGAGTTGCCTGCTTCTACTGTTTCCCTTATTTTCTCAACTGTTGCTGGTTATTGATATTAGTCTCTGACTATTGTTTCTAAGCTCGTCACTTCTTTCAGCCCAAGGTTAGTGTTGTTACTTAATGAGTACATGGGGTCGTTTGTGCTCTGACTACACTGTGCACTTTGTGTGCAGATCTAGATACTTCCGGACGAGGTGATCTCTAGAGCTCTGTTGCTACCAGCTTTTTGGGAGACTACAAGGTAGCTGTTATACCGTGCGCAAACCTTGGGGTTCTCTTTCATTATTTCTACTATTACTGTTCTACTATTTAGACAGTTGTATTGAGAATTTGGCCTTGTATTTTGATACATCAGTAGTGCTTGTGTACTCGTTGACACCAAATCTTTGGGATGATTGTAGCAGTATTGTTGTTGTTCTTATCAGCTATTTCATGATTTTTTCGCTGTTAAGTTTATTAAACCATTTTAATCCAAATTCTTAGTTATTATGTGACCGTTGGCTTGCCTAGCAAGTAGTATTAGGTGCCATCGGCTATGGTAGGAGTGGATTGTGATAAATTGGTATCATAGCACTAGGTTGTTAGGTCTCACGAGTCATGTGCAAGATTCGTAGAGTCTTGCAGATCGGTACAGAGACGTCTGTACTTATCTTCGAGAGGCTACTGAACTCTTAGGAAACTTCACTTTCTTGTATTCTTGTTGTGTGAATTTGTTATTTGCAAAGTTTGAACAGATGGTGAGCACACGTGCATCCGGATTAGGCGGACGACCACCAGTACCACCAATTAGGATTGCAGGAGGCCGGGGTTGCGGTAAAGGCCGAGGAGGGGCTCGTACTGCAGCCAGAGCAGCACCTTGAGCAGGTACCAGATATTATTGAGCCGGGGGGACTAGCTCAGGCACCGGTAATGCCTATCGTTATTCTTGGCCTTTAGGAGGCCTTAGCCCAGATTTTGACTGGATGCACAAGCCTAGCTCAGGCGATTTCGATCCCAGTTGCACCAGCTACCTCACAAGCTGGGGGAGGTGCCCAGACTCCTGGCTCCCGCACTCCAGAGCAGCTAGCTCCGAGCCATCAGACACCGGGCATACTAGTAGTTCAATCGGTTGCTGCTGATCTGTCCGAGGTTGGTCCACCTATGAGTGATGAGGAGAAGAAGAGGTTGGAGCGGTTCAGGAGGCTCAAGCCTCCAGAGTTCAGCGGAGAGGAGTCAGAGGATGCTCAGGATTTTCTAGACAGGTCTCAAAGGATTCTTCGCACAACGTGTCTTTTGGAGACTAGTGGAGTTATATTTACTACTTTTCAACTAACATGTGCAGCCTATAGATAGTGGCAAGCTTACTAGTTGAGCAGGCCAGTTGGCGCAGCGCCACTTACATGGCATGAGTTCTTAATTCTCTTCTTAGAGAAGTTTGTCCCATAGATTCACAGACAGGAGCTGCATAGAGATTTTGAGCAGCTATGCCAGGGAGCTTTGACTTTGACTCAATATGAGATGAGATTAGCGGATTGGGTCTGTCATTCTATATGGTTAGTTCCCATTGAGAGAGAGGATCAGGAGGTTCATTAATGGCCTCAACTATGGTTTACGTTATAGTTCTTGAGAGGCCGAGAAAGACACTAGTTTTGATCAAGTGGTCAAGATTGCTAGGCGCTTCGAGCAGGTTCGCAGGCTTGAGCATGATGAGCGGGAGGGAAAGAGGCCCCGTGGTTTAGGTGGTTTTAGTGGTAACGCGTCTGGAGGTCAGTCACATCACAGCAGAGGTCGCCCTTATAGGCCCGCTCAGATGGCTCGTCAGGTTCCTCGTGGTTCTCCAGCTAGCCATGGTTCTTACAATACTCATCTAGTTCATTCGTCTTATGTTGCGCTCCCATCTCATATCTCATACTATGCTCCATCAGTTCAGGGTTCGTTAGTACCGAATTCTTCCGGGGTTTATTCTAGTTCTCGTGAAGGGATGTTAGAGCTGATACTCCTACCGTTGAGTCAGTTCCGGTAGTGAGATATTTCCTAGATGTATTTCTAGCAGACCTGCCAGGCATGCCACTCGATAGGGACATTGATTTTGGTATTGACTTAGTACTTGCACTCGACCCATCTCTATTTCACCGTATCACATAACACCTGTTGAGTTGAAGGAATAGTTGCATGAGCTACTTAATATGGGCTTCATCAGGCCTAGTGTGTCACCTTGGGGTGCACCGGTTCTATTTGTGAGGAAGAAGGATAATACCATGAGGATGTGTATTGACAATAAGCAGTTGAACAAAGTTACAATTAAGAACAATTACCCATTACCACGCATTGATGACTTATTTGATCAGCTTCAGGGTGCTAGAGTATTCTCGAATATTGATTTGAGGTCGGGATATCGTCAGTTGAAGATCCTAGATTCTGACATTCCGAAGACAACATTCTGGACCCGATATGGTCACTATGAGTTTCTAGCAATGTCTTTTGAGTTGACCAATGCCCCAGTTGGCTTCATGCACTTGATGAACAACATATTCAAGCCATATCTTGATTCCTTCGTCATGGTATTCGTTAATGATATATTGGTGTACTCGCGACCAGGATGATCATGAGCAACATCTAGGGATCGTACTCCAGATATTGAGGGAGAAGAAGCTATATGCTAATTTCTCCAAGTGTGAGTTCTGGCTTGATTTAGTGGTGTTCTTGGGGTACGTGGTGTCTACTTAGGGGATCAAGGTGGATCCGAAGAATATTGAGGCAGTTCAAAGTTGGCCTAGACGGTCTTCAGCTATAGAGATTCAGAGCTTCTTGTGTTTGGCAGGTTATTATCGCTTTTTTGTGAAGGGTTTGTCGTCCATTACTGCACCTTTGACTAGCTTGACCTAGAAGGGTGCTCCTTTCGGATGGTCTGATAATGTGAGGTGAGTTTTCATTGGCTCAAGACTACATTAACCACAACCGCAGTGTTTGTGTTGCCTAAAGATTTGGGATCTTACACCATGTATTATGATGCATCGCGTATTGGGCTTGGCACGGTGTTGATGCAGAACGGTAAGGTGATTGCCTATGCATCTCGGCAGTTGAAGGTTCATGAGAAGATTTTCCTATGCATGATTTAGATTTGGCAGCCATTGTCCACGCATTGAAGATTTGGAGGCACTATCTATATGGTGTTCCATGTGAGATCTTTATTGACCATCGGAGTCTCCGATACCTGTTCAAGCATATGGACCTTAATTTGCGACAGCGGAGATGGTTAGCGTTACTGAAAAACTATGATATCACCATATTATATCATCTAGAGAAGGCAATATAGTGGCTGATGCATTCAGTAGAAAGGCTGACAGTATGGGCAGTTTGGCATATTTACCGGTAGTAGAGAGGCCACTAGCCATGGATGTTCAGGCCTTGGCCAACCAGTTTGTAAGATTAGATGTTTCGGAACCTAGCTATGTTCTTGCTTGCGTTGTGGCACAATCATCATTGTTGGAGCGTATTAAGGCTTGCCATTTTACTGATCCTCACTTGTTGGTGTTTAGGGATACAGTACAGTTGGGTGGTGCTAAGGAGGTTGTGATTGGTGATGATGGTGTTATGCATCTTCAAGGCCAAATTTGTGTTCCAAATGTTGATGGATTGAGAGATTTGATTCTTGAGGAGGCTCACAGCTCGTGCTATTCCATTCACCCCGGTGTTACGAAGATGTACCGTGACTTGAAACAACACTATTGGTGGTGGAGAATGAAGAAAGCTATTGTTGCTTTGTCTCTCGATGTTCGAATTGTCAACAAATGAAGTATGAGCATCAGAGACCAAGAGGGTTGATTCAGAGATTGGAGATACCGGAGTAAAAGTGGGATCTCCTCACTATAGATTTTGTGGTAAGGTTACCAGGGACCTTGAATAAATATGATGCAGTCTGGGTTATTATGGATTAGTTGACTAGGTCTGCACACTTTATTCCAGTGATGACTTCCTATTCTTCAGAGCGGTTGGCTCATATTTACATCCGGGAGATTATCTGCCTGCATGGCATGCCCATTTCCATCATTTTCGACCGAGTCACGCAGTTCACATTGCAGTTTTGGAGAGCGGTTCAGCGAGAGCTGGGCACACAGGTAGAGTTGAGTACAACATTCCATCCCCAGACGGACGGGCGCACTATTCAGATCTTAGAGGACATGTTCCATGCCTGTGTTGTTGATTTCGGAGGTTCTTGGGATCATTTTCTTCCATTAGTAGAGATCTCCGACAATAAAAGCTTTCACTCGAGTATCCAGATGGCTCCTTATGAGGCCTTATATGGGAGGAGATGTCGTTCTCCAGTTGGTTGGTTTGAGCCCGGGGAGGCCAGGTCGTTGGGCACTGATTTGGTCCATGGTACTATGGAGAAGGTTAAGGTGATTTAGGAGCGACTTCATATAGCACAGTCCAGGTAGAAGAGTTATGCTAACAAAAGGTTCTTGATGTTGCATATATGGTGGGTGAGAAGGCTCTGCTCAGAGTTTCTCCCATGAAGGGTGATGAGGTTCGGAAAGAACGACAAGTTGAGCCCTCGGTATATTGGCCCTTTTGAGGTATTTGAGAGAGTTTGAGAGGTGGCATACAAACTTGCCTTACCACCTAGCTTATTGGGTGTTCACCCTGTATTTCACGTTTTGATGCTCCGAAAGTATTATGGTGATCCGTCACATGTTTTGGACTTCATCACGATATAGCTAGATAGGGATTTGACTTATGATTGGAGGTCCAATTTGGATCAACAGGTTTGGAAGTTGAGGTCAAAGAATATCGCATCAGGGAAGGTGCATTGGAGAGGTCAGCTAGTCGAGGAGCCTATTTGGGAGACCGAGAAGGAGATGCAGACCAGATATTCTCACCTTTTTGAGACTCCAGGTATGATTCTAGACCTGTCCGAGGACGAATGTTTATTTTATAAAGGGAGAATGTAACGAACTGGCTGGTCATTTTGTCTATAACAGCTTTCCCCTATTTAGTACCTCTTCTATGTTCATTTGTGGTAATTTGACTTAACGGGGTGGTTGGATTGGTTTCGGAGAAGTTTCGGAATGAATTGGGACACTTAATCCCAAGGTTGAAAGCTTAAGTTGAAAGAGTTGATCAAAGTTTTGACTTTTTGTGTAGACGACTCTGAAATTGTGATTTGACGATCCCAATAGCTTCGTATGATGATTCTGGACTTAGGCGTATGTCCGGATGTTGATTTAGAGGTCCGTAGGTTGATTTGGTGTTCTTTGGCAAAAATTGGAAGTTGAAGGTTTGGAAGGTTGAGAGGTTTAACCGAGTGTTGACTTTGTTGATATCGGATTTAGATTTTGGTCCCGGGAGTTGGAATAGGTCTATTGTGTCATTTGGGACTAGTGTGAAAAAATCATTCGGAGTTGATTTGATATGGTTCGGCATGAGTTTTAGAAGTTGAAAGTTTATTAGTTTCATTAGTCTTGAATTGGGGTGCGATTCGTGATTTTGATGTTGTTTGATGTGACTTGAGGCTTTAAGTAAGTTCATATTGTATTTTAGGACTTGTTGGTGTATTTGGATGGGGTCCCAGAGGCCTCGGGTGTGATTCGAATGGTTGGTGGATCATGTTTGGACTTAGAGGAATGGCTGAAGAATGCAGGTTCTGGTGCAATCGCACTTGCGAGGTTTTGGCCACAAGTGCGAAGCCGCAGAAGCAAACTCCTGTGTGCAGATGCGAGGTTGGCTTGGCTGGGGGAATGGTCGTAGATACAAAAAAGTTTCCGCAGAAGTGGATGCATTTCTGTGAGTGAGGGTCCGTAGGAGCAGAGTTTGGCTGGAGTTGGGGAGGTGCGCAGGTGCTAAGAATTTTTTGGGTGCTGAAGCGGAATTTGGACGGAGGCTAGGTGTTCGCAGGTGCATATTGTTAACTGCAGAAGTGGTCTCGCAGATGCGGACTTACGGACCGCAGGTGCGCATGGTCGGGACTTTCGTGGTTTCTGCAGATGCGGAATATGGACCGCAAAAGCAGCGTCGTATGTGCGTCAGATTGAGCTGGAGGTGCGAGATTTGCTGGGCAGAAGTATTAAAAGGAGGGTTTGGTCATTTTCTCATAGTTGGAATTTTGGAGCTCAGTTGGAGGCAATTTTAAGGAGGCTTTTTGCTACAATTAAGGTGGTAAATAAAGTTCGGCCACTTTTATGATGGATATTGATTACCCATTAATTATTACACCTAGTTTATGTGAAACTAAAGTGAAATTTTGGGAATTTTTAGGCTATGTTATTGGAGAGTGATATTTGGTGAGATGCAATTGGATGAAATTAGTAGCGTTGGACTCGTAATTGAATGGGTGTTTGGAATTTGTAAATTTTGTCAGGTTCCGAGTTGCGGGCCCGAAGTTGACTTTTTGCGTTGAATTTGCACATTTGATTCAAGACTTTAGCTTTATCATTTGGAATTGTTTCCTATAGCTATTATTGATGGTTTTAAGTTGCTTAGGCTATATTCAAGTCACTCGGAGACTGATTTGTGTGGCAAGGGCTTTTTGGAGTATTAATTTGCGCGTTCTAAAGTAAGTAACATATCCAAACTTGGATTTGAGGGTATTTAACCCTGTGAATTATGTAATATGAAAGGTATTGGGGTGACGCACGTGCTAGGTCACAGGCGTGCGTGCGTGCACCACTGTGTTCATGATTTAAGGTGGCTTTTAGGCTATTATGGGGTTGTTTTGCTATCATGCCTTGCTATATTTGTGTTTTCAAACCTGTATGATCATTGAGTTCTTTTCATGTTAGAAATCATGTCTAGGCTATGTGCCACTGGTTTGAGACTTGATAGGACTATTCTTGCCGTTTTGGAGCTATTTGCCTTGATTGTACACATACTCTCAGTCATGATACTACATCCGTATATGATATCTCTTTCTCAATACGTTCTTATTCCTCACATGTTGTTGATGCCTCATAAGTGTAATGTTGTTGAAATAGAATATTGTGAGATGTTGTTAATTGGGACTTGACCAGTTGATGACTGAGCTTGGCCCATAGTGCCGATTGATATTGATTTTGAGGTGACGCGTACGCCAGGCCCCATTATTTGGGCTATGTGATTATAATCAGCACTTGGGCAGTTTCCGCCCCTCCGAAGTCTGACATACCAGTAGTGGGTGCAGGCACAATGTTTTGTATACGTGCTTGATGATGAGCAATTATGCCAGGCACCCGTACAGTGCTTAGTGTGATTATTTTTGATGGATCCACTGTAATATTGTTATTTTGACATGTATATTTGACATGTAGGCATAGAGAAGTACTTTGCTCATGCTAGCTGGTAGATGAAAGTTTTTATCCATGTTGGGTTTTAACTGTTATATTTGGAAATCATGCCTAAATTTTTGAAGTGTGAACAAGTGGAATGTTATATCATTGAGTTGCCTGCTTCTACTGTTTCCTTTATATTCAGAATTGTTGTTGGTTATTGGTAATGGTGTCTGACTGTTATTTTTGAGCTCGTCAGTCCTTTCAGCCCAAGGTTAGTGTTGTTACTTATTGAGTACACGGGGTTAGTTGTACTCATACTACACTGTCCACTTCTTGTGTAGATCCAGGTACTTCCGAACGAGGTGATCTCTAGAGTTCTATTGCTACCATATTTTTGGGAGACTACGAGGTAGCTGCTACACCGTCCAAAGACTTTGGGGGTTCTCTTTTTATTATTTCTACTATTACTGTTCTACTATTCAGATAGTTGTATTGAGAATTTGGCCTTGTATTTTGATACTCAGTAGTACTCGTGTACTTGTTGACACCAGATCTTTGGTAGGTTCTTAGCAGTATTGTCGTTTTTCTTATCAGATATTTCATGATATTTCCATTGTTAAGTTTATTAAAGCATTTTTAATCAAATTCGTAGTTGTTGTGTGACTGTTGACTTGCCTAGAAAGTAGTGTTAGGCGCCGTCGCGGCTCGGTGGGAGTGGGTCGTGATAGCTTACCCCTAACAAAAGTCAATACTTCCCCTTGGAAGTCAGTCTTCAAGGAAGTGTGTAAAATCCCTCGCTACTGTGTAGTTAGTGATTGGTTCAGGAACGAAGCAAATCCATCCACTGCCATTTAATCTTCTGAAAAAAGCCGGCATCTTAGCTTCATGTTTGTCCATATGAATGCCCCTTTCCTTGTCGATGCTCTTTGGCATGAGTTCATCATAGTTTCTTTCACATTTGGTAGCTATGAATTTGTCTCGATCAAAATACTCCTCCTCCACAGTTGGGGAATAGGTGATTACACAATTTCATAATTTTCCAAGGCCATTTTACGCTCAAAGTACCTACAAAAGTCGACTATATGTTAAAGCTTGTATGGGTACTTAATACACCGTATTATGATGTAGTTAGGACAAAGAGAGAGACCAAAAGGCCTAAGTATCAAATTCTTCAAATCCATTGGTTTGCTGACCGGCGCTTAAAGAATCGGGATCAGAATTGACCATTGCGATCACGAAAAGTAATTTCATAGCATGAACTCTGGAATCTTGCCTAGAATTTTCAGAGAAAACATCTCTCAATCTCTTAACCAACCTCACCTAGCAAACAAGGACAAATTCACACACAATATTCACCATCAAAGCTTTAGAATTTTCATCACTTAGCATGAGAAGCTTTACAGTTTAGTCAAAAATAATATTCTAAGCTATTCTAAAAAATGAAAATTCAAAAACGACTTAAAATTTTGGAAACGATGGGTTGCCTCCCACTAAATGCCGCATTTAACGTCGTGGCACGTTGCAAATCAACCTTACCACTTTTCTCTCCACTTGGAAGATATGAATTGGGCACCTAACTTGGATTCAAGCTTGTGACCATGAGCGGCAGTGGTGGTATGTAGATGAAAAAGCCGAACACTTTTTGCTTCATTTTGCATTTCTTAGCTTTCATGTGAAGAATGTCATTTTGTCGTCTTGCGCCTTCAAATCTCAAAATGTACAGCTCTTGTCTTTCCTCTTTGCAATCCCTTATTAATTTATGTGGTTCAATTTTCATATCACCACACAACTCCAATGTCGAAAAATGCTTAGAATGAAACATCAAGCCTCCAAGTTGAAATTTTGTCTGGATCTTGACATCCTCCTTTTTGCCCGAACTAGAGTGAAATTCACAATTACACTGGTTGACTCTAATTCTAATTTTTTTCGGGTATCACCAAGCATAGAGTCAGTTGGCGGATGTTCAATTCTTGATTCAAGCTCCATACCATTTTGGAGACTATTTTGCATGATCTCCTCTAAGGCTTTTTGCTGTTTGTTTCTTTCTTCAAGTAGGCACTTCATTATGAGTTCGAATTCTCTGTTTTGACCATGCTCAATTTTTTCCACTTCCAAAGCCCTAAATAGACAAAACCAAAAGTATACTCGTCATAGTGGGGGTTCGGGGAAGGGAAGGACAAACAAGCACAATTGCCTAAATGGTCATTTTGATCACCACACCTATCATATATATTGCACTCACAGGTTTGAAATTGTGTGCACAATCCACCCCCGGGAGTATATAAATAATTTTTCCATGAGTGTGGTCCTCCACAATAAGGACAAGGATCATCAAAGTATGAACAATTACCATCCGACCAATTTTCATTGTATGATGCCATTTTCAAAAACTAAGAAAATATACAAGAAAAAAAATAAGAAAATAAATAAAGATAAGAAAAATTAACTACACAAATATTCATAAGTTTGGACCAAAGCCCGTACGCTTCCTTCCCAAGCAACCTAAATGCACCAAAATATTCCTCGATAATGGCGCCAATTTTGATGATATCCAAATTCACTCCTCAATGAGTAAGCGGATACGGTCATATGCAATATAATATACCCAACAATGAGTTGGGGTCGAATCCCATAGAGAACAAGATGTAGGCTATTAGAAAAGTATGAGAATTATTGCTTATTATGCTAAGCCAAATACTAATAAAGGCTTTGAGAAAGTATTATAAAAAGCAAAAATGTAAATTAACCTAGAAAGCAAGTAAAATGATCACTGGCCACAAGCATGGATACACAGGGAATTACACTAAAGTAACGATCCAATGTATTTCACGATTTTACAAATATAAGAGAGTTCATGTTAATTAGCCTCAGATAATAATTTTATATTAGTTTCTTTTGAAGACTAACAAGACTTCCTATTTGAATTATCCGTAAAACATTTAAAAGGATTAAGTGCAGCCAAATATGGCTACAAGTAGTTCAATCCTATCCCTAAGTAGAATTTATAAAATGAGGGTTAACCCTCAAGTTCTGGTTAATTAATCTTTCCCTATCCCATATTACCTTTTGTAAGATTCATTCGAAGATAATGGGCAAGTCCTAGGGTGAGATAATCCTTTTGGAAATATTAAAAAACAAGATTAATTAAAGAAATAATAAATCACTTCATAATTAATTAAAAACATTCAATACATAAGCACAACAAGAGATTTAATCCAAACTTTAATAATGAATATTCTCATAAATAAGATTCAAGTAATGGAATAAATACTACACACTTTAGATGTTCAATACAAATAAAGGAATTGAAGAAATAAGTAAATAGATAAGAAAATTTCATCCAAGGTCTTTAAATCTTCAACTCCCAAGTGTGGTGCAAGAACCCTAGCTCCTGCCATGACCCTAATTTCCCTCCTTAGGATGTCGTGATGGCACCTAGTCTATAAGACTAGGTAAGCCTAACATTTAATCATAATTTGACAGAAATAATTAATAGAAATACCAAAGCAAGACTGATAAACTCATATAATCTCCCGAAATAGAATCTCAACAACACACTTCCCAAAACCAGGTGGAACTGAGTCATAAGATTTACAGAGGAAACTAGAATGTCTACTACATCACTGTATGAATGAAAATACAACAGGAAGTAAAGATAAGGAAGGTGACTCCGAGGCCTGCGAACGCCGAGCAGCTAAACCTTGAAGTCTTCGAAAAGAAGATAACAGTCGATCACTAACATCCGGTATGAGCAGATGTACCTGGATCCGCTCAAAAAGATGTGTAGAAGCATAGTATGAGTACACCACAACGGTACCCAGTAAGTATCAAGCCTAACCTCAGTAGAGTAGTGACGAGGCCAGGTCATGACACCTACTAAGATATAAATAAACAATATGAAAACATAATAATAATAAATAATTGAAGGTAGAGAAATAAGTAATATGAAATAAGTTAATAACATAGACTAATGAACAGATTGTAAGCATAAATATCACATAAAGGAAGCAATTGAAAAGAACCACAATGATCATATACAGACAATAACTGATAGAACAAGGAAGAATAAAACAACAAGAAGTGTTCCCACAAAATAACTCTTTGCAACATGAGGTAAACAACAAGAATTACAACAAGGTACCGCCTCGTACACAATAAGAATCACAATCTTTCCTTATACCGTCATGTAAGCCTTACATTTAAATAGTTTTGAAATTTTGTTTTCTGAAATAGGTACACGCACTTCTGCCCATCTTATGACGCCACGTGACTTCACGTAATTCCCTTACAAGCAACACGCACATAAGTCCCACCTTATGCCGCCGCATGCACATTAACCCCTATCATTATACCGCCGCATGGGCATCAATATCACATTACAATAACAACTCGCATCACAAGTGCCCATATGTCACAACTTGCCAATAACCAACAATGTCAATATTTCCACAGCAATAGCCCATGGCTCAACCACAATGTGTACACGAATATCAACAATAACAATAAAATATAAATTTCTCAACAAGAAAGGTATCTCGACAATTAACATCTTCGCCTCAGTGTGTAATACCTTTCACAACTTTAATACTAATAACTCAACAATGAGAAATATAATGTATAACCACGATACTAAATAAGAATAACTCACAATGGAAGAGATAACATATACTGATGATTTCGAATAAGGATAATCAACAATGAAGTGATAACATGTAACAATGACTTCAAATAATGACAATTAACAATGAATGAGATAATATGTAACAATAACTTCAAATAATGATAAATCAACAATGGAGGAGACAACATGTAACGATGACTTAAAATAATGGTAATTAACAATAGAAGATATTATATGTAACAATAAAAGAGGAAACAAGTTCAACTAAAGCATAAGAGCAAAATATCAAGGAAGATGTAGAACAAGTGTTATTAAAGTCGTTAAAGGCATGTAAGGATAGACTAACACAAGTAAGAGTAGACTGACTATGAGAATTTAGAACATGATATGACAATTCTATTTAAGCACGGAAAGAGTCTAAGTAGCCGAAACCGGTCAAATACCACATATAACCTGTGTACCCACTCGTCACCTTGCATACACGACTTTCACATAGCACAAATGACACAATCAATCCCAAATCCTAAGGGGTAGTTCCCCCA
>MCJB01051219.1:31580-84367 GCA_002018475.1 Nicotiana obtusifolia | reverse complement strand
CCCCCCCCCCCCCCAACAATGTTAGGCAAGTTACTTACGTCAACTAGGTCAATTTAACCCTCGAAAATAGCTTTTCCCCTAAAATTTTCCTCCGCGGGGCTCAAATATAACCAAAATCGATTTAATATCATCAAACAATACAAGGAAAATCATTTATAATAGATAAAGTTATGATCTTTACGCTTTTCCCAAAAAAGTCAACCCGAGGCCCGCCTGGTCAAAACCCTGGTCCAAAGGTAGATTCCGACTACCCATAACCCCACGAGTTCATATATATGATTAGTTTCAAAATCAGAGTCCAAATCGACTCTCAAAACTCAAATTCTTATTTTTCAAAAATTTGACAAAGTTTCACAAATTTTCTCTTTGATTCACATGGTTTTGATGTTAAAATCTAAAATATATGGATGGAATATTGTTGGAAATAGATTAGAATCACTTACCCAAAGTGTGTAGATGAAAATCCCATCTCCAAATCGCCTCCTACCGAGTCTAGGGTTCTAAAATGTGAGAATATGAGATGAAATCCCGACTTCTAGCCCTTTTGATTTGCTGCAGATGTCGCAATTGAGAGATTGGTTCGCAATTGTGAACCCTCGCAATTGCGAAGAATTCATCACAAATGCAGCCACTGACCAACCTGCAGGGACATTGCAATTGCGACAAACGGGTTCGCATATGCGAACCCTGTCCCTTTGCAAAAGCGATAGTTTAGTCGCAAACGTGAGCTACCCAAAATCCTAAGCCACTTCGCAATTATGAGCAAGGTATCGCAATTGCGATACATGAGGCCACCCTGTTATGCTTGCAATTGCGAACCTGGTGTTCGCAAATGCGATACCTGAGGCATCAGCACACCAGATCCTGTATATCAGTTCTAAACCTTCTGAATCCGAGGCCTCGGGGCTCCAAACCAAATATCCACACAAGTCTAAAAATATCATACAAACTCGTTCGTCTGATCAAAATACAAAAATAACCTATAAAATTACGAATCAAATACTAAAACGCATAGGTTTCAAAGTAAATTTCAAGAATTTCTAGAATTACAACTAAACGACCAAATCCTATTAAATCAACTCCCAATGGTACCAAATTTTGCAGACAAGTTCTAAATAGCATAACAGACCTATTCTAAGTCCCAAAATCAAATTCTGAACTCGATAGCTAAAAGTCAACCTACGGTCAAACTTTTCAACCTCAAATTGCCAAATTTTGGCAAAAACAACACAAATCAACGTACGAGCTTCCAAAATCAATTCCAAGCATACGCCCAAGTCCAAAATCATGATACGAAGCCATCGAAGCTATTGAAACACCGTTCCGAAGTCGTTTTCACAAAATCAAAGTTTTGTCAAAATTTCTAACTTAGGCTTCTAAGTCAAGAATCAAAGGGCCCGAAACAACCCAAAATCTTCCCGGAACGAAACAAATTAACCCCGCAAATCGTACATGTGAAGCATCAAAAGGGGAAACGGGGCACAATTATGCAAAACTACTGGTCAGGACATTACATTCTCCCCCTCTTAAAATAAATGTTCGTCCTCGAACGTGCATAAGGACATACCTGAAGTGGTGAAAAGGTGAGGTTAACGACTCTGCATGTCGTGCTCGATCTCCTAGGTTGCCTCCTCAACTGGATAACCCCTCATTGAACCTTCACTGAAGCAATGTTCTTTGATCTCAACTTCCGGACCTGTCTGTCCAAGATAGCCATCGGCTCCTCAATATAAGTCAAATCCTTGTCCTATTGGACTGAGCTGAAGTTTAAAAGATGATGCAGATCACCATAATACTTCCGAATAGTAGAAACGTGGAACACCAGATGAACTGCAAACAAACTAGGTGGCAATGCAAGCTTGTAGGCCACCTCACCAACCAAAGATCTCAAAAGGTCTGATATACCTAGGGCTCAACTTTCCCTTTTTCCCCAACCACATCACACCCTTCATAGGTGAAACCTGGAGCATAACTCGCTCTCCAACATGAATGCAACATCACGACCTTCGGATCCGCATAACTCTTCTGTCTAGATTGGGCTGTACGAAGCCGATCCTGGATCAACTTGACCTTCTCCAAGGAATATCGAACCAAATCTGTGCCTAATAACTTAGCCTCTCCTGGCTCAAACCAACCAATTGGGGAACGACACCGTCTCCCATATATGGACTCATAAAGAGCGATCTGAATACTTAATTGGTATTTGTTGTAGGCAAACTCCGCAAGCGGAAAGAACTAATCCCAAGAACCTCCAACATCCATAACACAGGCACGACATATCCTCCAATATTTGAATGGTGCGCTTGGACTGTCCATCCGTCTAGGGGTGAATTGTTGTACTCAACTCAACCCGTGTGCCCAACTCATACTGCACAGCTCTCCAAAAATGCAATGTAAATAGTTTGCCCCAATCAGAGATGATGGATACCGGCACGCCATGAAGTCGGATAATCTCGCAGATATAGATCTGAGCCAACTGTTGAAGAATAGGTAGGCACTACCAGAAAGAAATGATCCGACTTGGTCAACCTGTCCACTATCACCCATACCGCGTCAAATTTCTTCTAAGTCTGTGGGAGCACAACAACAAAGTCCATGGTAACACGCTCCCATTTCAACTTGGGAATCTCAAGTCTCTAAAGCAAACCGCCTAGCCGCTGATGCTCATACTTACCTGCTGCCAATTTAGGCATTGAGCTACATACTCTACTATGCATTTCTTCATTCTCCTCCACTAATAGTGTTGCCCCAAATCCTGATACATCTTAGCGCGACCCGGATGAATGGAGTACCGTGAACTGGGGGCCTCCTGAAGTATCATCTCACGCAACCCATCTACATTGGGCACACATAATCAGCCCTGCATCCGCAACACCTCGTCATCTACAATAGAAACCTCCTTGGCATCGCCGTGCTAAACTGTGTCCTTGAGGACAAGCAAATGGGGGCTGTCATATTGATGCTCTCTGATGCGATCATATAAAGAAGACCGAGAAACCACGCAAGCAAGAACTCGACTTGGCTCAGAAACATCCAATCTGACAAAGTGGTTGGCCAAGGCCTGAGCATCCGTGGCTAGTGGCGTCTCTACTGTCGGTAGATATGCTAAACTGTCCAAGATCTCAATGCATCGGCCACCACATTGGCCTTTTCGGGATGATATAGAATGGTGATATCATAGTCTTTAAGCAACTCTAACCATCTCCGTTGTGCAAGTTAAGATCTTTCTATTTGAACAGATGTTGTAGACTCCGTTGGTCGGTATAGAACTCACAAGGGATACCGTACAAATAGTGTTGCCAAATCTTCAAGGCATGAACAATAGCTGCTAGTTCCAAGTCGTGGACCGGATAATTCTTCTCATGGGTCTTCAACTGCCGAGACGCGTAGGCGATCACCCTACTACTTTGCATTAACACCACTCCAATCCCAATACATGACGCATCATAATACACAGTATAAGACTCCGAACTCGTAGGCAACACCAACACTAGGGCTGCAATCAAGGTAGTCTTAAGCTTTTGATTGCTCAGCTCATACTCCTCGGACCATCTGAAAGGAGCACCCTTCTGGGTCAATCTGGTCATAGGTGCGTCAATGGATGAGAAACCCTTTACAAAATGGTGATAATACCTGGCCAAACAAAGAAAACTCTACATCTCAGTAGCTGAAGATGGTCTGGGCCAACTCTAAACTGCTTTAATCTTCTTCGGATCTACCTTGATCCCCTTACTCATCATCACATTACCCAAAAACGCCACCGAATCAAGCTAGAATTCACGCTTTGAGAATTTTGCATACAACTTCTTCTTTCTCAAGGTCTGGAGCACGATCCTTAAGTGTTGCTCACGATCTTCCCCACTGCGGAAGTACACCAAGATGTCGTCAATAAACACAATGATGAATGAATCAAGATATGTCTAGAATGCACTATTCATCAGGTGCATAAATGTTGTTGGGGCGTTGGTCAGCCCAAATGACATCACAAGGAACTCGTAGTGACCATACCGAGTCCTAAAGGCAGTCTTCGGGATATCTAGATCCCGAATCTTCAGCTGATGATACCCCGACCGCAAATCAATCTTTAAGAACACTCTGGCCTCCTGTAGCTGATCAAATAGATACATGTTCTTCACTGTACCTTGTTTAACTACCGATAATAGATACACATGCACATAGAACCATCCATCTTCTTCACAAACAAGACCAGAGCACCCCACGACGACACACTAGGCCGAATGAAACCCTTATCAAGAAACTCATGCAACTGCTCCTTTAACTCCTTCAACTTCGCTGGGTCCATACTATATGGTGGAAGCAATAAGTCAATACCAAAATCCATATCTCTATCAGATGGCATGCTCGGAAGATCCGCATGAAATATATTTGGCACCATCCGCTGAGCCTTTAGAAATGACACGACCCTACTAGGAGCATAATCTAAGGCACCCGTCCACTCTAACCGTGCAAACCTGGCATACCCAATGTCATAGTCATGGCGCGACAATCTAAAATAGTATGATAGCACGACAAGAAGTCCATGCCCAAGATAGCATCAAAGTCTACCATACTATGCAACAATAGATCAACTCTGGTCTCAAAACAACTAATAACAACTAAACACGACCGATACACACGGTCCACAATAATAGAATCTCCTACAGGCATGGACACATAAATAGGAGAACTCAAAAATCGTGAGATATATCCAAATACGGAGCAAAGTAAGAGGACACATATGAATTAGTGGCTCTCGACTCAAATAAATCTGATGCATCTCTATGGCGAACCGGAACCATACCTATAATGACTGCCTCCGAAGCGACTACCTCCATCTCAGCCAGAAAAGCATATAAATTGTCCTGGCCTCCCCCTCTAGGGCGGCCTCTACCCGTCCGTCCCCTACTCCTAGCTGACTGTGAGGGTGGAGCGGCAATTGGGGCAGCAACCATGGCTTGAGAAGTCTGTGGACCTGACTGAATCCGTGGAGCTTGAGTAGTCTGTAGAGGTGCACCCGTCCTGAATCTAGGGTAGTCTCTAACCATATGTCGGGTATCACCACACTCAAAGAAAGCTCTTGATGGGCGTGGTTGCTGGGACTGGCTCAGGCCTGGTTGGCTATCTGACCGCTAAAGGCACCCCGTGCAGGAGTTGCATTAGAAAGTGGCTGAGCAAAGCGTTCAACCTGTGACCTTGCAATAACTGGAGCACCATTAGAAGCGGGAAGTGTTGAATGAACTGGGCGGCTCACATAGCCTCTACCATGACGGGTTGCAGCTGCAGCGTGGCCACCACTAAATCCTCCCGTACCTCGAGGCTTTTTAGCCTCCCTATCCTCTCTCTCACAGTCCCGCATACCCTCCAACCTCCGTGCAATCTCTACCACCTGCTGATATGGGGTATCTATCTCCTAGTCTCGAGCCATGCTGAGTCTAATAACATAGTTGAGCCGCTCAATAAATCGACGGACTCGCTCTCAGACCGTAGAAACAAAGGCAGATGCATGTTTGGACAAATCACTAAAAGGGACAACATACTCTGACTCTGCACAGTAACCTGGTGCAGCTGCTCAAACTCCCTGCGCCATGCATCCCGAAGGGTCTGAGAACAAACTCTCTCAAGAATATCTCTGAAAACCATGTAAGTGAAGCTCCATCGGCTGGGCTACCCTCCTCGTAAACCCACCACCACTGATTTGTTGCTCCTGACAGTTAAAATATAGTGAAAGCAACCCCGCTCGTCTCCACAATACCCATGGTGCGGAGAATACGGTGGCATCCCTCTAGAAAAGCATGTGCATCCTGTGAAGCCAAACCACTTAAAGTTGGAGTGTGATACTTTTTGAACCTTTCAAGTCTAAGCCGCTCCTCCTCAGATGCTGTTGCCCTAACCCCGGGCTGAACCGGAACGACAGGCTATACTGGTATAACCTCTAGGACATGATCAACATGGACCCGCTGCTCTAGAGTACGGGCCATGGGATTATGAGCTCCTCCCCTAGCCTGAAATATGGCTGGTGTAAGTGGAATCAACTCTGCCTGAGCTAGGGTACCAAACATGCTCAAGAATTGTGCGAGGGTCTCCCGAAGTGCAGGTGTGGCAACAAGCACCTTGGGTGTCTATCCCCCAACTGGAGCTATTGGTGGCTCCTTTGTCACAGCTACGGTAGGTGCTCTAGCTGCATCATGTGCCCCTCCTCAGCCTCTCATGGCTTTAGCAGGGTGTGCGGGTATCTAATCGTCGGATCGAGTGGTGCGTGTCCTCACCAATGAGAGAGAATAGAAAATCAAAGATTCAGTTTTCGAAGTCAACCAATTCACACAATAAGGAATTAAAGAAGTAAAGTTTTCCTAACAGTTTCGTAGCCTCTCGAAGATAAGTACAAACGTCTCCGTACCAATTCGCAAGACTCTACTAAACCTGCTTATGACTCGTAATATCTATGAACCTAGTGCTCTGATACCAACTTATCACGGCCCCAATTTTCCTCCTTAGGATGTCGTGATGGAACCTAGTCTTTCAGACTAGGTAAGCCTAACATTTAATAATAACTTGACAGAAATAATTAGCAGAAATACTAAAGCAAGACTGATAAACTCATATAATCTCCCGAAATAGAATCTCAACAACACACTTCCCAAAACCTAGTCGAACTGAGTCATAAGCTCTATAGAGTAAACTAGAATGTCTACTACATCACTCTCTGAATGAAACTACAACAGGAAGTAAAGATAAAGGAAGGTGACTCTGAGGCCTGTGGACGCCGAGCATGTATACCTTGAAGTCTTCGAAAAGCAGCTAATAGTCGATCACTAGCGTCCGGCACGAGCAGACGTACTTGGATTTGCAGAAAAAGATGTGCAGAAGCGTAGTATGAGTACACCACAACGGAACCCAGTAAGTATAAAGCTTAACATCGGTAGAGTAGTGACGATGCCAGGTCAAGATACCTACTAGGATATAAATATACAGTATGAAAACATAATAACTGGAAGGTGGAGTAACAAGTAATATGAAACAAGTTAATAACATAGAGCATAGAGATAACATAAAGGAGCATTTGAAAAGAACCATAATGATCATAAACGGACAATAACTGATAAAGCAAGGAAGAACAAAACAACAAGAAGTGTTCCCAACAAATAACTCTTTACAACATGAGATAAACAACAAGAATCACAACGAGCTATCGCCACGTGCAAATTAAGAATCACAATCTTTTCTTATACCGCTGCGTAAGCCTTACATTTAAATAGTTTTGAAAATAATTTTCTCAAAATAGGTACACACACTTTAGCCCACCTTATGACGCCACGTGGGTTCATGTAATTCCCTTACAAGCAACACGCACATAAGTCCCACCTTATGCCACCGCATGTACATTAACCCCTATCCTTATACCGCCGCATGCGCATCAATATCACATCACAATAACAATTTGCACCACAAGTTCCCATATGCAACAACTTTCCAATAACCAACAATATCAATGTTTCCACAACAATAGCCCATGGCTCAACCACAATGTGTACAAGAATATCAACAATAACAATGAAATGTAAATTTCTCAACAAGAAAGGTATCTCAACATTAACAACTTCACCTCAATGTGATAACGGCTTCCACAACTTCAACACCAATATAACCACGATATAAATAAGAATAACTCACAATGGAAGAGATAACATATACAGATGACTTCGAATATGGATAATCAACAATGAAGAGATAACTTGTAATAGTGACTTCAAATAATGATAGTCAACAATGAAAGAGATAACATGTGACAATAACTTCAAATAATGATAAATCAACAATGGAGGAGACAACATGTAACAATGACTTCAAATAATGGTAATCAACAATGAAAGAGTAACATGTAACAATGAAAGAGGCAATAAGTCAACTAAAGCATAAGAACAAGATATCAAGTAAGATGTAGAAAAAGTGTTATTGCAGTCATTTTGAGGCATATAAGGATATACTAACACAAGTAAGAGTATACTGACTACGAGAATTTAGAACATGATATGACAATTAATTTAATCATGGAAAGAGTCTAAGTAGACGAAACCGGTCAAATACCACATATAGCCCGTGTACCCAATCGTCACCTTGCGTACACGGTTTTCACATAGCACAAATGACACAATCAATCCCAAATCCTAAGGGGTAGTTCCCTCACACAAAATTAGGCAAGTTACTTACCTAAAATTGGCCAATTCAACACTGGAAATAGCTTTACCCCTAAAATTCACCTCCACACAGCTCAAATCTAACCAAAATCGATTTAATATCATCAAACAATGCAAGAGAAATCATTTACAATAGATAAAGTTATGATCTTTACACTTTTCCCAAAAAGTCAACAAAAGTCAACCCAAGGCTCGCACGGTCAAAACCCAAGTCCAAAGGTAGATTCCAACTATCCATAACCCCACGAGTTCATATATATGATTAATTTCAAAATCCGAGTCTAAATCGACTCTCAAAACTCAAGTTCTTTTTTCAAAAACATGACAAAATTTCACTTTGATTCACATGATTTTGATGCTAAAATATAAGATATATGGATGGAATATAGTTGGAAATAGATTAGAATCACTTACCCAAAGTTTGTAGATGAAAATACCCTCTCCAAATCGCCTCCTACCGTGTCTAGGGTTCTAAAATGAGAGAATATGATATGAAATCCCGACTTCTAGCCGTTTTGATCAGCAGTACTGTCGCAATTGCGAAACCTCGCAATTGTGAAGAATTCATCGCGAATGCGGTCACTGACCAACCTACATGGACATGCATATGCGACAAATGGGTTCGCAAATGCGAACCCTGTCCCTTCACAAAAGCGACAGTTTAGTCGCAAATTCGAGCTACCGAAAATCCTAAGCACTTTGCAATTGCAATCTAGGTATCAAAATTACAATACCTAACCCCTCCTGCTAAGCTCGCAATTGCGAACCTGGTATTCTTAAATGCGATATCTGAAGCATCAGCATACCAAATCCTGTATTTCAGTTCAAAACCTTCCGAAACATATCCGAAACTCATGCGAGCCCTCGGGGCTCCAAACCAATCATCCACACAGATCTAAAAACATCATCCAAGATTGCTCGCATGATGAAAACACAAAAATAACCTCTAAAAATACGAATTGAACACTAAAACGCATAAGTTTCAAAGTAAATTTCAAGGATTTCTAGAATTACAACTAATCTTCCAGATCCTATCAAATAAACTCGCAACGGTACCAAATTTTACAGACAAGTTCTAAATAGCATAACAGACCTATTCCAAGTCTTAAGATCAAATTTCGAACTCGATAGCTAAGAGTCAACCTACGGTCAAACTTTTCAACTACAAATTACCAAATTTCGGCAAAACAACACAAATCAACCTACGGGCTTCCAAAATCATTTCTGTGCATACGCCCCAATCCAAAATCACGATATAAAGCTATCGGAGCCATCAAAACACGTTCCGGGATCATTTTCACAAAAGCCAAAGTTTGGTCAACATTTCTAACTTAGGCTTCTAAGTCAAGAATCAAATGGTTCAAAACAACCCGAAAGCTTTCTGGAACAAAACTAATCAACCCCGTAAGTCATAAAATCATATACACACATGTGTGAAGTATCAAAAGGGAAAAACAGGGTGCAATTACACAAAACGAACAGTCGAGTCGTTACACCTCCAAGCTTGTATTTTTTGCCAAAGATAATTTTCAAATGAGTTGGGTCGAGTATTAAATGGTTTGGGTGCCAAAATGGTGAAATGCCCATTGTATCCATATTTTGCACAGTTAATAAGCTATGCGATCCCGAAAACAAGCACCACGATCGCGGTGAACGACTTCTGTAAAGATACACGATCACTAAAGGTGAGAAGCATTTTATAAGAACTTTTGACCAAGTTGAATGACAATTCATCTACGTTCACAATAAAAGGAACTGCAACCGCGCATCATAACTTCCAAATCCACACGATCGTGGGTAGAGTTACGCGTTTGCGGAAGGCACTTGACCAACCTTTTCCCATACTTTCCTTCAACACGTTTTCATGCCATCCTACGCATTTGCTATGCCTATTTTCCTAGCCCGCAATTGCACGAATTCCTTTCGCAATCACGAAGAGCATAACTGTCATCACTTTTAACTCATTTTGAATTGTTTTCTTTTGTATCTTCTCTAAATCACATAATACTTGAAATATTCCAGTGAACCTCAACAAATGCCTTAGTTTCTTAATAAAATCATACAAAAGTCTAATTATCAAGAAGAGATAATTTGGTAAAAAACCAACTTATCAGTGTTGGCATGAGGTCTTTGCCGTGCTATTGTTATTGTTGATATTGCCCATGTAGCAAGATAAGGCGGGATATATCTAGTTTGCACATGTCGCGAGACAAGGTGGGATGAATTGTTAAAATGCGTATAGCGAGACAAGGCGGGCATTTACTTTATTTTAGCACACGCAGTGAGATAAGGCTGGTACTATGATATTATTGTATGTGATGGTTTCGGGGGTTATTCTTGTTGAGATTATGTGATGTTTAGGATGTCACTTATGATATTATTGATGTGATGGGATGAAAGTAATATGTTAATATTGTACTTGGTTTTAGTGATACTTTGTGCTGTATTTTCATAAACTGTGAAATTTCGTTCGTCATGCTATTTCATATGCCTTTTCTTCTATTTGATGACTTGTTGATATTATTTTCCCACTTTATATTATATTGCCAGCTATGGATTTATTGAACAAGTTATTTTACTAGTGACTGAGATATGACTTGAGCCTCATCACTACTTTACTGGGGTTAGTCTTGATACTTACTGGGTACCTATTGTGGTATACTCATACTACGCTTATTTTTAATCAAATTCGTCGTTGTTATGTGATTTTTGGCTTGCCTAGCAAGTAGTGTTAGGCACCACCGCGGCTCCTGTAGGAGTGGGTTGTGACAAGTTGTTATTAGAGCACTAAGTTGCTTAGGTCTCACGAGTCATGAGCAATTTTAGTAGAGTCTTGTGGATCGGTACGGAGGTGTTTGTACTTATCTTCAAGAGGCTACAGAACTATTAGGAAAATTTCACTTACTTCATTCCTTATCGTGCGAATTTATTGATTTTGGAGTTTGAGCTACGGTCTTTATATTCTCTCACAGATGACGAGGACACGCTATACCGGATCGGATGATTAGACCCCTACGCTATTGCTAGATGCACAAGAGGCCGAGGCCGAGGTGGAGGCCGAGGTGGGGCACGTGCTACAGTTAGAGCACCTTCCAGAGCAACAGCTGAGGAGCCACCAGTAGCTCTGATTGGGGAGCAGGCACCTGAGGGGCCTGTTGCAACTCCTAGACTCCATGAGACCTTAGAACACTTCTTGAGTATTTTTGGGAGTTTGGCTCCGGCAGGGTTGATTCCAGTTGCACTAGCTACTTCACAGGCTAGGGGAGGAGCTCGGACTCCCTCCGCCTGTACACTTGAGTAGCCGGCTCATGCTTATCAGACACCAGGTAGTGTGTCAGCTCAACTAGTAGTTGTAGTTCAGCTCAAGGTAGGGCCAGTTGTGTCAACTGAGGGGTAGAGGAGTTTGGAGAGGTTTTGGCAGTTCCATCCTCCCTAGTTCAGTGGAGGGGCTTTTGACGATGCACAATATTTCTTGGATCAGTGTCACCGCATTCTGCATACTATGGTGGGGTGGAGGCGAGTGGGGTCGACCTTGCCACTTTTCAGCTGACGGGGTTGGCATATAGATAGTGGCAGACATATGAGGTGAGCAGGCGAGCTGGCGCAACGCTATTTACTTGGTCCCAATTTTTTATCTTTTCTTGAGAGTGTTTGTTCCACATACCCACAGGGATGAGTTACGCACTGAGTTCGAGCAGTTTTGCCAGTGGGGTATGACTGTTTTCAAGTATGCTATGAGGATTACAGATTTACCTCATCATACACCTGCCGTGGTTTCCACTGTTTGAGAGAGAGAGAGAGCCCATAAATTTATTGAAGGACTCGCCTACAGCCTCAGGTTTGGGATGGCATGGGAGTTGGAGACTGAGACTCTATTTCATCAGATTGTGGAGTTTGCTAGGAGGTTAGAGTGCATCCGCAATCTAGAGAGGGAAGATAAGGAGGCTAAGAAGCCTCGTGGACCTGGAGGATCTATTTGTCCCTATTTTAGGAGCAGGGCAAGTCATGGTAGAGGTTTTGATGGTTGACCAATTCTGTTTCCACTTCAGGTATCACGTGGTGCTCCACTTATCCATGAGTCCTAGAGCACTCATACCGAGTAGTCATCTTTCAGTGCACCTTCAACACGGGGTTCTTACAGTTGTTACTCCAGTCGTCCCAGAAAGTTCCTGAAGGCACAGAGAGGTTGCTTTGAGTGTGGGGATACTAGAAACATGGTGAGAGATTGTCCCAGACTTCGAGTGAGTGTATCTTAGCAGGGTGCTCAAGCTATGGTTCCCACTCTAGTTGCTACACCACCTGCACAGCCAGCTAGAGGTGGAGGACAGGCGGGTAGATGGAGTCCTAATAGGGGAGGTCAGGCCCATTTTTATGCTTTCCCTGGTAGGACTGAGATAGTCGCATCCAATATTGTCATTATAGGTATTGTTCCGATTTGTCATAGAGATGCATCGATTTTTTTTATCCAAGTTCTACTTATCCATATGTGTCATCCTATTTTGCTTCATATTTGGATATGTCTTGTGATTCTTTGGATACTCCTGTTTATGTGTCTACACCCGTTGGAGATTCTATTATGGTAGACCGTGTCTATCATTCTTGTTTGGTTAGAATTGGGGACTACGAGACTAGGGTTGGTATTCTGTTGCTTAATATTGTGGAACTTGATGTTATTTTGGGCATTGATTGGTTGTCACCATATCACACTATTCTTGATTGTCACACTAAGACTGTAATGTTGGCTATGCCGAGGTTGTTGAGATTGGAGTGTTGAGGTTCCCTGGGTCATATTCCTAGTAGACTGACGTCTTTTCTGAAGGCTCATCAGATGGTTGAGAAGGGGTGCTTGGCGTACTTAGCCTTTGTAAGGGATGTTAGTGCTGATACTCCTACCCTTGAGTCAATTTCTATAGTGAGAGAGTTTTCTAATGTGTTTCTAGTAGGCATACTAGACATTCCACCCGATAAGGATATTGATCTTTGTATTGACTTGGTGCAGTCACTCAGCCCATATCTATTTTACCGTACCACAAGGCTCAATTTGAGTTGAAGGAATTGAAAGAACATCTTCATGAATTGCTTGATAGGGGTTTAATCAGACCTAGTGTGTCACCTTGGGGTGCACCAATACTATTTGTGAAGAAGAAGGATGGTTCTATGAGGATGTGCATTGACTACCGCATATTGAAGAGTTATTTGATTAGCTTCAGGATGCTAGGGTATTCTCGAAGATTGACTTGAGGTCGGGGTACTATCAGTTGAAGATCAGGGCTTCGGATACTCAATAATTAGCTTTCAGGGTCCGTTATTGTCATTATGAGTTCTTTGTAATGTCTTTTAGACTGACCAATGCCCCAGCATTGTTCATGCACTTGATGAAATCGTGTTTCTGCCTTATCTTGATTTCTTCGTCTTTATGTTTATTGATGATATATTGGTGTATTCTCACGGCTAGGAGGAGCAAGAGCAGCACTTGAGGATCGTGCTCCAGACTTTGAGGGAGAAGAAGTTATATGCTAAATTCTCCAAGCTCGAGTTTTGGTTAGACTCTATGGAATTCTTGGGTCACGTGGTGTCCAATGAGGGGATCAAGGTGGATCCAAAGAAGATTGAGGCAGTTCAGAGTTGGCCCAACCCTTTTACCGCTACTAAGATCCGGTGTTTTCTAGGTTTGGCTGGGTATTATCGCCGCTTCGAGGAGGGTTTTTCATCTATTGCAGCTCCCTTGACCAGACTGACTCAGAAGGGTGTCCTATTCAGGTGATTTGACGAGTGTAAGGAGAGAATTCAGAAGCTCAAGACTGCCATGACTACAACATCAGGTTCATATACAATTTATTGTGATGCTTCACGGGTTGGAATTTGGTGTGTATTGATACAAGATGGTAGGGTTATTGCTTATGCTTCGTGTTATTGAAGCCTCATGAGAAGAACTGCGCAGTGCATGATTTGGAGTTAGTAGCCATTGTTCATGCACTTAAGGTTTGGAGGCACTATCTTTTTGGTGTATCTTGCAAGGTGTTCGTAGATTACAGGAGTCTCTAGTATCTATTAAAGCAAATGGACCTAAACTTGAGGCAACAGAGGTGGTTAGAGCTACTAAAGGACTATGATATTACCATTCTTTATTATCCCGGGAAGGCCAATGTTGTGGCCGATGCTTTGAGTAGGAAGGTGGAGAGCATGGGGAATCTTTGGATGTTCAGGCTTTGGCCAACAGGTTCTTGAGGTTGGATACTTTGGAGCCTAGCAGGGTTCTTGCCTGTGTTGTATCACGATCGTCCTTGTTTGAGCGCATCAAGGTGCGTCAGTATGATGATCCCCACTTGCTTGTCCTCAAGGACATGGTGCAACAAGGTGATGCCAAGGCAGTGACTATTGGTGATGATGGGGTACTGAGGCTTCAGGGCCGGATTTGTGTGCCTAATGTGGATGGGTTGTGGGAGTTGATTCTTGAGGAGGCCCATAGTTTGTGGTATTCCATTTATCTGAGTACCGCAAAGATGTACCATGATTTAAAGTAGCATTACTGGTGGAGAAGAATACATAAAGATATTGTTTAGTATGTGTCACGATGTTTAAACTATCAGCAGGTTAAGTATGAGCATCAGTGACCTGATGGTTTGCTTCAGAGACTAGATATTCCAGAGTTGAAGTGAGAGCGTATCACTATGGATTTTGTATTTGAGCTGGCATAGACCTTGAGGAGATTTGATGCGTGTGAGTCATTGTGGACAGGCTAACCAAGTTTGCACACTTCATTCCAGTCATGACTACTTACACTTCAGAGCAGCTGGCCCAGATTTATCGTAGAGAGATTGTTAGCCTGCATGGTGTGCCTGTGTCTATTATCTCAGATCGAGGCACTCGGTTTACATTGTATTTTTGGAGAGCCATACAGCATGAGTTAGACACATAGGTCAAGCTGAGTATGGCATTTCATCCACAGACGAACAGGCAGTCCGAGCATACTATTCAGATATTGGAAGACATGTTGCGAGCCCGTGTCACTAATTTTGGGGTCCAGTGGGATCAGTTTCTACTGCTAGCATAGTTCACCTACTACAACAGCTACTAGTCAAGCTTTCAGATGGATCCATATGAGGCCTTATATGGGAGTGATGTCGCTCTTCGGTTGGTTGGTTTGAGTTTGGGGAGGCTAGGTTGTTGGGCACTGATCTGGCTCGAGATGCTTTGGAGAAGGTGAAGTTAATTCAGGAGCGGCTTCATACATCGCAGTCTAGGCAAATGAGTTATGCTGATAGGAAGCCTCGTGATGTGGCATTCATGGTTGTGAGAGGGCTATACTCAGAGTTTCGCCCCTGAAGGGTGTGATAAGGTTTGGGAAGAAAGGCAAGTTGATCCACCTAGTTTATCTGGATTTGAGGTACTAGAGAGAGTTGGAGATATGGCCTACAAACTTGCCTTGCCACCTAGTTTATCTGGAGTTCACCTAGTATTTCATGTTTCTATGCTCCAGAAATATTATAAGGATCTATCACATGTGTTAGATTTCTGGTCAGTACAGTTGGACAAGAATTTGACTTATGTTAAGGAGTCAGTGGCCATTTTAGACAGGCACATTCGAAAGCTGAGGTCGAAGAACATATTGCATCGGAGAAGATCCAATGGAGAGGTCAACCAGTTGAGAAGGTGACTTGGGAGACCGAGCATGATATGCAGAGCCGATATCCTCATCTTTTTGGCACGTCAGGTATGTCTCTATACTCATTCAAGGACCAACGTTTATTTAAGAGGGGGAGAATGTAACCAGTTGGTCATCTTGAGTATTTTAGCCTCGTTTTCCCTATTTGATGCTTTACATATATGTATTTGTCGTTATGTGACTTGCGGGGGGTGGTGGTAGTGGTGGTTTGGCTTTAGAGAAGTTTTGGATTGATTCAGGACACTTAGTCCCAAGGTTGTGGAAGCTAAAATTGTGAAGGTTAACCAGAGTTTGACTTTTGTTTAGACAACCCTGAAATGGTATTTTGATAGTTCTAATAGGTTCGTATGGTGATTTTGGACTCAGGCGTATGTCCAGATTTTGATTTGGAGGTTCCTAGGTTGATTTGGTCCTATTTGGCAAAAGTTGGAAATTTGAAGGTTTGGAAGATTTGTAGGTTTGAGTAGGAGTTGTCTTTGTCCATATCAAAGTCGTGTGGTTCTGCAAGTTGGAATAAGTTTGTTATGTCATTTGAGACTTGTGTTCAAAATTTGAGGTCATTCTGAGTTGATTAGACGTGGTTCGACATGAGTTTTGGAAAGTTGAAAGTTGATTAGTCTGTAGGCTTGAATTGAGATGCGATTCACGGTTTTGGTGTTATTTTGTTTAATACAAAACCTCAAGTAGGTCCGTGTTATATTTTGGGACTTGTTAGTATGCTCGGATGGGGTCCTGAGGGACTCGGGTAGGTTTCGTACCACCCAAAAGATGGTTGAGTTTGGCAGATGGTTGGCTGGCCCGGTGTAATCGCACCTACGAAGGGAGGTGCACAGATGTGATGGTGCATCTGCGAAAATTTATGTGCAGAAGCAAAGGAGGTGGCCTAGGAGAAGAGTCCGCATATGCGGAACTTTACCGCAGATGCGAGGGCGCACCTGGGAGGCTGTGATTGCAGAAGCGATTCTGCTGAAGTTGAAGTGGACCACAGATGCAGTTGGTCGGGGTTTAGTGATTCCTGCATCTGCAATGGACTTTTCACAGATGCGGTACCGCAGAAGCGGGATTTTTGACGGCAAATGCGGAAGTGCTGGGCAGAATAAATCTTGAGCGAGGGTTTAATTTCATTTATCACATTTTGAGATTTGGAGCTCGGATTTGGACGATTTTTGAGGGAATTTTCACGATTTGGTTAGGGGTAAGTATTTTTTACTCGGATTTGATTATTATTCATGATTCCAACCTTGATTTTAGCAATTGAATGATGAATCTAAGTGAAGAAATTGGAGATTTTAGTAAAAATTTATCTAAAAATGTAAATTCGTGATTTGAACCCCGATTTGGAGTTAGAATTGGATGAAACTTGTATGTTTGGCCTCGTATTCAAATGGGTGTTCGAAACTTGTAAGTTTTGACAGGTTTCGAGGTGTGGGCCCATGGTTGACTTTGCATATGAATCAAGATCATAGCTTTATTGTTGGGGTTGTTTTCTATTACTTCTATTGATATTATTAAGTTATTTTGGCTAGATTCGAGTCGTCCGAAGATTGATTTGCGCGGGAAGGGATTAGAGTACTGATTTGTCTTGTTTGAGGTAAGTATCTTGACTAACCTTGTGTAGAGCAATATCCTTTAGGATGTCAGTCTTAATTATTATTTCTGTTATGTGAAAAGCGATGTGTACATGAAGTGACGAGCGTGTACACGGGTAATATGTGTGGTTTATGACCGAATTTGACCCGATGTTATTCTCATTGCGTTGTTGTGATTGGGAGATCTATGTGCTACGTGTATTCACTTATGTTGATTACTTGAGTTTACTTTTCCATTCTAGAGATCATGTTTTAGGATTTTGCATCCTAAGTTGGCCAAGTTGGGCGTTTGTGAGATTTTTGCTAAACTGATTTAACTGAATTCATGCTTATATATCGAACACCCATTCGCATTTCTTTATTGATTTGTCGTTGTGCACCGCATTGGTAGATTGTGAGTTTATGTCTTGATGACAATTATTGACATGTTATGTTATTATAATTGTGGCATATATGGGCGTGTTAGGCAGACTGTTTGGGTGTTGGCATGAGGTCTTTGCATGCTATTGTTATTGTTGATATTGAACATGTGACGAGATAAGGCGGGCTATATCGGGTTTTCACATGTGGTGAAACAAGGTGGGATGAATTGTTAATACGCGTGTAGCGAAACAAGACGAGCATTTACTTTATTTTAGCACCTATAGTGAGATAAGGCTGGTATTGTGATGTTATACGTGATGGTTTCGAGGGTTATTCTTGCTGAGATTATGTGATGTTTTGGATGTCACTTTTGATATTATTGTTGTGATGGGACGAAAGTAATATGTTAATTATGTAATTGATTTCAGTGATACTTTGTGCTATTTTCATACTGTGAAATTTCGTTCGTCATGCTATTTCATATGTCTTCTCTTCTATTTGATCTTGTTGATATTATTTTCTCACTTTAGATTATATTGCCAGCTATGGATTTATCGGACATGTTATTTGACTAGTGAGTAACATTTGACTTGAATCTCATCACTACTTCCTCGGGGTTAGTCTTGATACTCATTGGATATCGATCGGGTTGTACTTATACTACGCTTTGGACACCTTTTTGTGCATATCCTTAGGTGGGTCCTAGTAGAATTTCAGATTGAGTTGTTCACAAAGAGACTCACGGTGAGCTGTACTTTATGGATCTATTTCGCAGTTTCTGAGTCCCTGTTTATTATTTTTCCTGTCTGTTTGTATTTCAGACAACTGGTCATGTATTCAGACATCTTCTCTGATCGTAGTAGCTCATGTACTTGTACCACCTAGTCTTGGGGTTGTGCGATGTTGGCCGTGTTTGGGTCGTGTTATGACTTTATTAGATTTTGTTACTTTTTTATTATTACTATGTTTATTTATGCTATCTTTATGTTAATTTAGAAAAAGGGACTTCATTTTTGTGGAACGCGAGTTGTCTTGCTTAGCAAGTTCGGCTAGGCGCAATCACGACCTTAAGGTGGGATTTGGGTCGTGACATTAACAATCATATCCAACAACTTTCAAAAAAAGATAATCAGAAGATTTATAAAATAATGTTTCTAAAGGAAATATATTATTAGTGTTAGGAGATAAAATTTGCAATTGCAAAGGGCTGATCCAAAAATGAGAGGAAGAGAGGCAAGTGTTAGGAGTATTAAGCCTACAATGTGACAATGTTTGCTTTTTTAAACAGTTCTATTTTGTTCATGAGTGTGTAGGCATGAAGGATCAGTTCCTTAGCAAGGTATGACACTCGAGCATTTCTTTTAAAAATTCTTTCGTAGCTTGGATATTATGGCTTAGAAGGCTTACTTTTGATGATGTTGTTACTAAATTTGGTAAGCAAATAGTTTTTAAATGTATCTGTTCTGCTAACTCCGTGAGTTAGAATCTACATCATGTTTTTGCTGAGAGTGATGCAGCTAGGTACATCTGGAAAAAAGGATCCCCTTTGGTAATTGATACTCCTTTATGGCCTATTAGAGGGATGGTCAATCATTGGTGGCAGCAAAAGCCTACAAATATTGTTCATAAGCAATTGTTAAAAGTTATTCCTAACATTACTTGCTGGAAAATATGGACACAAAGATGCAGATGTAAATACGGAGACAAAAAAGATATAATTTATTTAAGATGAAGCAACAAATTGAGTAGAATGTACAAGCAACTGTCCACAAAACTTTCCCTAGTTGAACCTAACATTGACCTGGATCAATTTTTTGAGAAGATCTTGAAGTTTCAATCTGTTCCTATCATCACTACAGTATGTTGGCACAAGCATATGGAGGGCTTTATCAAGTTAAACACAGATGAAAGTTTCATACATGAAAATGGCAAGGTCAGTATTTGAGGGGTGGTGAGGAATGCAAACGGAGACCTCATTATGGCTAATACAGCAGCAATAACATTGTAGAAGCCCAAGCTTCCGAGTTTGGAATTAACTGGTGTGTTCAAAATGGATTTGCAAACTTCACCATTGAATTAGACTCAATGCTAGTCACTAACATGCTACAGGATGAAAGTAACTATAAGATGAACAATATCATTTAACACATGTCACAGCTGATGAACCAGGTCAATATTAAGGCTACACATTGTTTCATGGAAGCTAACCAGATTTCAGACTTCTTGGCTAAAATGTCTACTTCTAGCTCAGAGACTATTGTCTATTTATCTTTCCATTATCTTTCCAAAGGAGCAAAAGGCCCCTTTCAATTAGACAAATGACAAATTCCTAGCTTTAGGATAAGGTCTGATAAGGTCAATTTCTTATTCAGTTAATCTTACTTTGTAAACGGCAGGAAAGCTTAAACTATCTAATCCCCTATATTTTTGAAGGATATTATCCTTGTGTTGTATTTCAGGAGGTAAGCCCCCTCCCCCCCTTCTTTTTGAAGCTTTGAAATGCAACACCCCAGTCAACCTAGGAAAATTTATAAAAAAAAAAAAGGTGTGTGGCCATGATAACTGATGTATAATACTGACTTGATAAAAAAAACTTGCATAATTTCCTAAACTCCCCGCCCAATCTGATTGAAATATTTTATTTGATTGGCGTAACTGGTAAAGTTGCTGCCATGTGACCATGAGGTCACGGGTTCGAGTCGTGAAAATAGTCTCTTGCAAAAATGCAAGGTAAGATTGCATACAATAAACAGGAATAGCAAGACGACTAGTAGCACTGGAAATAGGAATAGTAAATGGCAATTTATGATGTTTTCCATATTGCCATGCTGAACAAATATTAGACCGAGATTAATCATCAACTGACAAATTGAGAGTCCTAATGACACGACAAACTGCATAAGTAGAAAATAATCCAAGCGTTCGTGCCATAGATCAAATGAAATCTTGGACACAAGTAGAACTTGAGATTTATTTGAACGCAGTGACTGAGATGCAGGCTTAGCAGTGCGAAGCTTGTAACGGTCATGCTCATGAGTCTCTTATAAATATTACTTTCCCTGTTGCTCGATCCTTCACAAAACAAAATATGGGTGATATTCAAACATATCATTATCGTCAGAAGTAAATTGTGCAACACTAAGTAAACTTTTTGTGATTTCAGCCACAAGTAGCACATGATACAAGTCAAGAGTGATGTTGCGACCGAAAATATAACTAGTCGTGATGACACCTAATTCAACCCGCTAGGTAAGCCAATTAACAATAAACTAGTTCAAATGATATTTATTAAGAGAAGAAATGATAATACAACTAAACTATTATGCAAAGAATTTTTCAAGGACAGGTAGTACAAATCATGAGCTTCTAAGATTTAAAATTTACAAAGCTAGCATAAAATAAAATACATCTTTTGTTTGAAATGTACATAAACAAATTTTCATGAGTCTAAAGCTACCATGAGCAAGAGGCAGCTAAAACCGGAACGAAGGTACGTCTTCAATGCTGGCTCCTGTAATACACAGCAACATCAGCATCCAAAATCTACACGCAAGGTGCAGACGTGTAGTATACGTACAACCGACCCCATATACTCAATAAATAACAACCTTAGGTTGAAAGTAGTGACGAGTTGGTACAAGAGTCAGAGTCCAACACTAATAGCCAATAACAGTTCATAATAACATAATAAAAGTGATAAAAGAAGTAACTCAGAGATATATTGCTCAGCTCGTTTGCAGTTCCGGAAAATAAGCATGCTTTTCAAGTATATCAGTGAAAACCCAAATCTTTTAGCGAAATCACCATAATATGAGTAAGTTTGTAAAACTGTGATTTTTCCCAAAACTTTCAACAGATAAATGTTTCATTTTCAAATGGCATGAAGAAAATACATCTCTATGCCTACATGTCAATGTGTATATGAAGTCATGAATGAAGCAATATCGTACAACATGAGGAAAATGCATCTATATACTTGTATATCAAGTGTGCATATCGAATGCAATACAACATAGTGAATAACCATATGCATACTCTCAAAGTATCAATCAACTCAGTCCTCACAGTCACTCAATCCTCCCTATTGCTCAGCACTCGCGCTCGACACTCACATTCGCACTCAATAGGTACCTGCGCCCACTGTGGATGTGCAGACTCTGGAGGGGCAATTCCAGCTCAAGCTCTATAATAAGCTAATCATTGCATGAATCAAATAAACATGTTGCGGCATGCAGCCCGATCCAATAAATATCCTCACCATCAGGCCCTCGAACTCACTTAGTCATCAATCTCTCCAGTCTCTCGGGCTCATAAGAATCATGATAATCAGCCAAAACAGTGATGATATGATGTATAAATAAAGGATAACAGAGACTGAGATATGATATGCAAATAATAGCTGTGACTGAGTATAAATTTCAAATTAAGCAATTAATTCAACATGTAACACGACCTCTATGGGTCCAAACAATGCCAACATATGGCCTAAGCATGATTTCTAACCTGGATCACAGCTCAATTACTCTAGCACGTAGATATTTCATGGTCACAGATAAGATTAGGTAACTACGCAGTACCATAGAAATAACTGAATCACAGTTCACACAGTGCACGCCTACACGCCCGTCACCTAGCATATGCGTCACCTCAACACCAAACACATATAACGTATATTCAGGGGTTCATACCCTCAGCACCAAGTTTAGAAGTGTTACTGTCACAACCCAAAATCCAATAGTCGTGGTGGCACCTAACCCATCTCTCTAGGTAAGCTAATTAACAACTATCCAAATTAATGAGATTTTTCAAAAAAAGAAATGATAATAAAACTACTTTTATACGAGAATTCCCAAGGACTAGTAGTACAAATTATGAGCTTCTAATATTTAGAGTTTATAAAGCTGCTATGAAATAAAAAACATCATCTGTTTGAAATATATTTGAACAGATTAAAACTCTACAGCTACAAAGATCAAGAGGCAGCTATGACTGGAACACAGGTGCATCTTCAAATCCAGCTCCCACCGAGCACAGCAACATCAACGTCCTACATCTGCATGCAAGGTGCAGAAGTGTAGTATGAGTACAACCGACCCCGTGTACTCAATAAGTAACATACCT
Source organism: Nicotiana obtusifolia (assembly GCA_002018475.1). Taxonomy (NCBI): domain Eukaryota; kingdom Viridiplantae; phylum Streptophyta; class Magnoliopsida; order Solanales; family Solanaceae; genus Nicotiana; species Nicotiana obtusifolia. Next base: position 61,433 of record MCJB01051219.1, on the reverse strand, counting down.
AACCTTAGGTTGAAAGTAGTGATGAGTTGGGACAAGGGTCAGGGTCCAACACCAATAGCCAACAACAGTTCATAACAACATCATAAAAGTGATAAAAGAAGTAACTCAGAGATATATTGCTCAGCTCGTTCGCAGTTCCGGAAAATAAGCATGCTTTTCAAGTATATCAGTGAAAACCCAAATCTTTTAGCGAAATCACCATAATATGAGTAAGTTTGTAAAACTGTGATTTTTCTCAAAACTTTCAACAGATAAACGTTTCATTTTCAAATGGCATGAAGAAAATACATCTCTATGCCTACATGTCAATGTGTATATGAAGTCATGAATGACACAACGTAGTACAACATGAGTACAATGCATCTCAGTGATAAAATCATATGCATACTCTCTGAGTATCAATACTCAGTCCTCACAGTCACTCAGTCCTCCCAATCGCTCGGCACTCTACCTGCGCTCACTAGGGGTGTTTACAGACTTCGGAGGGGCTCCTTCAGCCCAAGCACTATAATAAGCCAATCATGGCATGAATCAATAACATCTGCTATGGCGTGCAGCCTGCTCCCGTCATAAATCAATATCCTAACAATCAGGACCTCGGCCTCGCTCAGTCATCAATCTCTCTAGTCTCTCGGGCTCACGATGTCATGAAAATTAGCCCAAAAATGATGATGTGATGTATCAATAAACAGTGACAGAGACTGAGATATGATATGCAAATGAATGCGTATGACTGAGTATGTAATTGCAATGTAAGCAAATAACTCATCAGCATAAATGACCTCGGTGAGTCCCAATAGAATAAGCATGTAGCCTAGACATGGTTTTTAACATGGATCACAGCTCAATAGCTCTAGCACGCAGAGATTTCATGGTTACAGATAAGGCCAGGTAACTACACAGTACCACAGAAATAACGGAGTCAAAATTCACACGGTGCACGCCCTCACGCCCGTTACCTAGCATGTGCGTCACCTTAACACCAAACGCATAACACGTATATTCAGAATTCATACCCTCAGCACCAAGTTTAGAAGTGTTACTTACCTCGAGCAAGCGAAATCCAATGCCGAGCAAGCCACGTAATGCTCCAAAAATGCCATCTCGCATGTACCGACCTCCGAACGGCTCGAAACTAGCCAAAAGCAACTCAAATACATCAAATAATGCCAAAGGAAGTAAACTCAATCGATAAAGATCGAATCTTTAATCAAAAGCCCAAAATCAGCCAAAAAGTCAAACTCGAGCCCGCACTTCGAAATCCAACAAAACTCACAAAATTCGAAAACTCATTCAATTACGAGTCCAACCATACTAGTTTCACTCAAATCCGACTCCGAATCGATGTTCAAAACTTGAAAATTCGCTTTAGGAAACTTTAGTCAAAAACTCCTCATTTTCTCTTTTGGAGCCCTCAATCAAATGCCAAAAACCAAGATAGATTCATAGTATAAAATCAAAAATGAGTAGAGAACACTTACGCCAATTCACATGGCAAAAATCGCCTAAACAATCGCTCCAATCCGAGCTCCAAATATGCTAAAATGACCGAAACTTCCGAAATAGAGTACTTTATAAGCTTTGCCCAGGCAAACCCTTCGCGAACGTGGAAAAACCATCGCATTCGCAATGAAAAAAATTAACTGCTACCAAAATGCCTTATGCGTTCGCGATGCTAGACGCGAACGCGATGCCTAGAGATGTCACACAACGCGAACGCGTCCCACGACTCACGGACGCGAAGAAGAGTGCTCCAGCTCCCAGCTCACCATGGCAAACGCGGCTACACGAACGCGAAAGCGAAAGCGAAGAGATAAACAGCCCAGTTCCAAATCCTTATTCGCAATCGCAATGTCTCTCACGCTAATGCGATTCTCTATAGATATCAGCAGAAACCTGCAACCCAAAAATGATAGGAAATGGTCCGAAAGTGATCTGAAACTCACCCCGAGCCCCTCGGGACCTCGCCCAAGTATATCAACAAGTCCCATAACATAACATGGACCTACTCGAGGCCTCAAATCATGCATAAAAACATCGAAACGACGAATCGCACCTCAATTAGAACTCAATGAACTTTGAACTTTCAACTTTCAAAACTCGCGCCTAAACATATCAAATCAACTCGGAATGAACTCAAACTTTGCACAAAAGTCCCAAATGACATAACGAAGCTATTTCAATTCCCGGCCAATCCGAATCCGATATCCAGAAAGTCAACCTCCGGTCAAACTTATGGACTTTCCAAACCTTCAAATCTCTAATTCTCGCCAGTTAGTGTTGAATCCTTCTAGAAATATCCAAATGCAAATCCGGGCATACGCCCAAGTCCAAAATCACCATCCGGACCTAACGGAACCATCAAAACTCCGTTCCGGGGTCAAATTCACAAAAGTCAAACTTGGTCGACTCTTCCAACTTAAAGCTTCAACGATGAAATTCATTCCTCCAAATCGATTCCGAATAACCTGAAAACCACAACCGATGATTCACACAAGTCATAATACATTATATCGGAGCTAATCATGCCCTCAAACTACCGAGCGACATGCAGATGCTCAAATGACCGATCGGGTCGTTACATCCTCCCTAGTTAAACATACGTTCGTCCTCAAACGTGCCGAGAGTTGTTCCAAAAGCCATCAAACCGCCGTGTATCCTCGCCAAACACATACTCGGTGGTGATCCCACGTCATCCTATTCCATATAATCTTGACAACGCAACACAACTTAAGATTATTACTTCAAACTTAGCCCGTAAACCACATAATCCAATTCCCAACATCCAGAATTTTCATAAGATCTGAATCTCGCATCTACACTCTATATAAGTGTGAACAAGTTGTATTAAGCCATAACCATAACCCAAGATGCAATCACATGATATACCACATAACTCAAATATTCAAAGCAATAATTTTGGTCATAATAACTGCTCGAAGCAAACGCGGTACCGGTAATAAACCTCGTATCAAACAAAACCTCGTTCTAAAACCTTCGTACACTGCCAATGATGGAACAAATACAGAGAAACTCATAACCACTTATCAGATCAACAAACCACGGAGCTCCCTCTCCTTCGACAAGAACTATAGCCAATTTCTAAGCCGATCAGCAACACTATCCTTCTAAATATACCGCAATCAAATCCGATAGCACCCATTCTAGGTCCAATGACCTCATCTTTTCAAATACAAGCTACTCTACTGACATGCCACACTAATACTACCTAGAGCCACAAACCGTGCAATTCGTTCACCAATACGCAATAATTCAAATATACTCAAACATAGAAAATGACTCCAATGAGAGAACCGTCCCGCAAGCTCAACAAGTACCACCAGAACTGCAATGTTACAAACCCATCTTACATAGTAGAACCAAGACACACGAATCTAACACAAAGGATCATATCCCGACATAACCCAGCTGCAATGTGTGACCCCATCCAAAGACGGCTCCATATGGAATACCTTGAGCCACCATGCTCAAAATCAACGACTACACGCAATTCGACATCAAATACCCGAAGTGTATGACCATAACCACGGAGAAGCAAATAGTAAAATATACCACAATCCGGAGAGAACATAACTAAGGCGCAATCAACCATTCGACACCCCAATAACCATCTCGCTCAAATCCCGCTATAAGACTCAAACAGAACCGCACTATGTGTGCTTATAACCAATAAATCAAAACCCCTCGTGGTATAGAAAGGTAAATCATAGAACATATCAGAACATGAATATGCTCAACTCTGATTGAAATAGCACATCCCTCAATAATAGCAGTACAGAGTCAACCAATCCGACCCGGGGTGTGTAGCATACACATCCCCATTGAGCCTACCAATGGACCCCAAATCAACTATGGTCACCCACAAATAGATAAATAACCCTCTGAAAGTCTACAATGGATGAATCATAACACATACTATCATCTGGCTAGCTTTGGCCACATCTTCACAGTCCACAACCACGAGACAATCTGCTTCTGAGAATTCTCGATCTCCAAATACATAGAACACACGAATCACCATATTTGATCCCAACTCCACCGCCTGAATTTCTAACACATCTCTCATACATGATCATCCCACGAGGAATACTTATAAAATTCTTCCGTACCACATAGCAAAGATCAGAATATCAGTAGTCAATCGACCAGGCGAGTACTACAATGCCAATAAAGCATCTGTAAGCCAAAATATAGTGCGCCTTCTGAAATATACACTCTTCTCAGGAAATACCAAATATTAATATCATTCACCTAGTCATCTGAAACCGTCCATGTTGCCTAAGAGTTCATGACCTTTCTTTCAAAACTGAACTGTGACCTTGTACACGCAAATCTTAATCTCACACAACACACCGCATCACTCATGCTATCAAATGAAAAGTGAGAGGATCTCCTAATCAACTCTTAGTCACCAGCAGAACACATACCCGATCAGTCAGAAACCTTCCGTTTGATCCCATTCAGGAGAAACTCAAAATACACAACCTGCTCCTCACGCCGATAGGAAATATCCATCTCAAACTGTGGTAGAAACCATTGAGAACTCTTTGAAACCCATTAACGTAACCAAGCCATCAGAACTGAATCGGTCTGACTCAACCAAGCCACGCAGGTTGCCAAATCCTAAAGTATTGCCACCAATCAATTGTAGAGACTCACCACGTCGTAAGAACCAAAATGGCCGAGCATACCATTACTATACTGATTGAACCTACCTCTAAGTTGTCATGTTTCCTCCGAGTTTCTTCTGAACTGCCTTCAAGTTAATCTCCTCCTTGCTAGAACACCATGATGCTTAACCAAAACTCACCCCACATACCCTAGCATAGAACCACACCGACCTAAGGCCCATAAGCCGCTGAATTCAATCTTAAGTACCCCAAAAGTAACACAACTGAGATATCCATTCTTAAGAGACCTTCTGTGAGTCTAGAGCCGTTTCCTTCACCTTTCTGATACCGAAATGTAATAATCCATAATGACATAGAAATTCTGCGAGTCTCAACACCATCCAATGTAAATCTCAGATCCTAGCCATATACCAATGCGGAAAGAACTCACAATTGCTATATATAAATCTTGAATCCACTAGAACTTTCTCGAGAGTCATGCATTCTTCCCAAATCTCAATTGCGCCACCCAAACGGGCCAAACGACATGTACCTCATTAGCACAACGACATTTAAAGATGTAACCCGGCCTTAACGCAACCGAGCAAATGCATACACCGTGCACACTACACCGTCACAAATAACAACGTAACTCATCTCATGATTTCCATATACCCATAAAGTGTAACATAACCCGTATCCAGAAATTCCTTTACTCGAGTCATCCTCGATGTCAATCTCTGCAAGTCATAACCGATTCACAAGTATGCCTCAAACCAAAACCGGTACAACACATAACCACGCAATCAAATCATCGATAGCGGACTCCCCCACTTGGCTCGAAGCCATAGATCAAAACACTCAATAACTCACAATGCTCATACTCTATTAATGCCATAATATTGCAGGGAGATTCAACTAAATCCTTCATAAGCTCACATAGCACATACCATATGGTACCTCAAATTATCTAGTAAGCTCGCATACATCCACATGACAATCAGGTCAAATTTATCAACCAAGTTCAAATTCAAATCTCAACACATATAATAATCCGCTAGAAGAAAGAAGCTTTCTACACAACATCATAAGGTTCACACATCCGTAGATTACCTCGCAGGTTATACCCACCTGCTTAGCTTCAAACTGACATCTCTCTATAACCTTTCACGTCCACAACTACTATGCCATGAGAATCTAATTCGTTCCACAATTAAACAACATGAAAATCTTTCAACACACTCATAACTCAAGACTATACGTCACATCAAGACAGAAATAAGCACCTAATAGTCCTTTTCAAATCCCAAGAAAATGCTTCTCATCACATTCAACCCATCTGAACACATCTCGCAATCACATCGTACTCATCCTATAGTCATCCAGCCACTCATCGAGCCATAAATTCCACTCATAGGGATACTACTGGATATATAAGTCCAAAAGAACATACTCACACAATCAAAATCGCCGTGCTCAAGCTACAGTCAAAATCCGTCCCCAAGTCCTCCAGACTGGCCCATCATCGACACACAGAAATCACATCTCGCACCTAATCGATAGAATTACAAATCGGCGATGCAAAACTGATAGCGAGTGCTCACATGCGCATACGAATGCGTGGAGGGAATTCAAAGAGATATGTTTCAAGCTGAATCAGTTTCACACGATACGAAAAGAAAGATGGGAAGTTTATCCTAAATGCCATGTAGCCTTTCGAAGATAGGTATGGACGTCATCATGCCGATCCGCAATACTCTACTAGACACTTGCTTATGACTTGAAAAACCTATGAACCGAGATTTCTGATACCACCTTGTCACGACCCAATATCCAACTAGTCGTAATGGCACCTAACCCAACCCGCTAGGTAAGACAATTAACAACTATCCAAATTAATGAGATTTTTCAAAAAATGAAATGATAATAAAATAGCTTATATGCAAAAATTCCCAAGGTCTGGTAGTACAAATCATGAGCTTCTAAGATTTAGAGTTTACAAAGCTAGTATGAAATAAAATACATCATCTGTTTGAAATATACATGAAGATTAAAATTCTAAACCTACCAAGATCAAGAAGCAGCAATGACCGGAATGCAGGTACATCTTTACATCCAGCTCCTGCCGTGCACAGCAACATCGGCATCCAACATCTGCACGCAAGGTGCAGAAGTGTAGTATGAGTACAACCGACCCCATGTACACAATAAGTAACAAACCTAACATTAGGTTGTAAGTAGTGACGAGCGGGGACAAAGGTCGGGGTCCAACACCAATAGCCAACAACATTTCATAACAACAAAATAAAAGTGATAAAAGAAGTAACTCAGAGATATACTGCTCAACTCGTTCATAGTTCCGGAAAATTGGCATGCTTTTCAAGTATGTTAGTGAAAACCCAATCTTTTACCGAAATCACCAAAATATAAGTACGTTTGTAAAACTGTGATTTTCCCCAAAAACTTTTAATAGTAAATATTTCATTTTCAAATGGCATGAGGAAAGTACATCTCTATGCCAACATGTCAATGTGTATGTGAAGTCATGAATGACACAATGTCATACAACATGCGGAAAATGCATCTCAGTGATAAAACCATATGCATACTCTCTGAGTATCAATTCACTCAGTCCTCCCAATCACTCAGTCCTTACTGTCACTCATTCCTCACAGTCACTCAGTCCTCCCAATCGCTCGGCACTCGCACTCAGTAGGTACCTGCGCTCACTAGGGGTGTTTACAGACACCGGAGGGGCTCCTTCAGCCCAAGCGCTATAATAAGCCAATCATGGCATGAATCAATAACAATTGCTATGGCGTGCAGCTCGCTCCCGTCATAAATCAATATCCTAACAATCAGGACCTCGGCCTCGCTCAGTCATTAATCTCTCTAGTCTCTCGGGCTCACGATGTCATGAAAATTAGCCCAAAAATGATGATGTGATGTATCAATAAACAGTGACAGAGACTGAGATATGATATGCAAATGAATGCGTATGACTGAATATGTAGTTGCAGTGTAAGCAAATAACTCATCAGCATAAATGATCTCGGTGAGTCCCAATAGAATAAGCATGTAGCCTAGACATGGTTTTTAACATGGATCACAGCTCAATAGCTCTAGCACGCAGAGATTTCATGGTTACAGATAAGGCCAGGTAACTACACAGTACCATAGAAATAACGGAGTCAAAATTCACACGGTGCATGCCTTCACGCCCGTTACCTAGCATGTGCGTCACCTTAACACCAAACGCATAACACGTATATTCAGGATTCATACTCAGGATTCATACCCTCAGCACCAAGTTTAGAAGTGTTACTTACCTCGAGCAAGGGAAATCCAATGCCGAGCAAGCCACGTGATGCTCCAAAAATGCCATCTCGTGAGTACTGACCTCCGAACGGCTCAGAACTAGCCAAAAGCAACTCAAATACATCAAATAATGCCAAAGGAAGCAAACCCAATCGATAAAGGTCGAATCTTTAATCAAAAGTCCAATATCGGCCAAAAGGTCGCACCCGGTCCCACACATCGGAACCCAATAAAACTCACAAAATCTGACAACCCATTCAATTACGAGTCCAACCATAATAGTTTCACTCAAATCCGACTCCGAATCGATGTTCAAAACTCGAAAATTCTCTTTATGAAACTTTAATCAAAATCTCCCAGTTTTCTCTTTTGGAACCCTTAATCAAATGCCGAAAACAAAGATAGATTCATGATATAAAATCAAAAATGAGTAGAAAACACTTACCTCAATTCACATGGCGAAAATCGCCTAAAAAATCACTCCACTCCGAGCTCCATAGCTCCAAATATTCTAAAATGGCCGAAACTTCCGAAGTAGAGTACTTTATAAGCTCTGCCCAGTCGAACCCTTCGCGAATGTGGAAAAACCATCACGTTCGCGATGAACAAAATTAACTGCCACCAAAATGCCTTATGTGTTCGCGATGCTAACCACGCGAACGCGATGCCCAAAGATGCCACACAGCGCAAACGTGTCCCACGACTCGCTGACGCAAATAAGAGTGCTCCAGCTCCCAGCTCACCATCGCGAACGCGGCTACACAAACGCAAACACAAACAGATAAATAGCCCAATTCCAAATCCTTATTCGTGATCGTGATGCCTCCCACGCGAACGCAATTCGATGGAGATATCAGCAAAAACTAGCAATCCAAAAATGAGAGGAAATGGTCCAAAAGTGATTCGAAACTCACCCGAGACCCTCGGGAACCCGTCCAAGTATACCAATAAGTCCCATAGCATAACATGGACCTACTTAAGGCACGCAGAACAACATCGAAACGACGAATCGCACCTCAATTGAAACTCAATGAACTTTCAACTTTCAACTTCCAAAGCTCGCGCCGAAACATATTTAATCAACTCAGAATAAACTCAAACTTTGCACACATGTACCAAATGACATAACAAAACTATTCCAGTTCCCAAAACCACAATCAGAATCTGATATCCACAAAGTTAACTTTCAGTCAAACTTATGGACTTTCCAAACCTTCAAATTTCTAACTTTCACCAATTAGTGCGGAATCCTTCTAGAAATATCCAAATGCAAATCCGGGCATACGCCCAAGTCTAAAATCACCTTACGGAGCTAAGGTAACCATCAAAACTCTGTTCCGGGATCAAATTCAAAAAAGTCAAACTTGGTCAACTCTTCCAACTTAAAGCTTCAATGATGAAATTCATTCTTCCAAATCTATTCCGAATAACTTGAAAATCAAAACCGACAATTCACACAAGTCATAATACATCTTACGGAGCTATTCATGCCCTCAAACTACCAAGCAACATGCAGATGCTCAGAATGACTGGTAGGGTAGTTACAGTTACTTACCTCTAACAAGCCAAATCCAATACCGAGCAAGCCAAACGATACTCCAAAAATGCCATCCCGCGCGCACCGACCTCCGAATGGCTCGAAACTACCCAAAAGAAACTCAATTACATCAAATAAAGCCTAAGAAAACAATTTCAAATGATAAAGGTCAAATCTTTACTCAAAACCCCCAAAGTCAACCAAAAGTCAAACTCAGGCCCCCACTTCGGAACCGAAAAATGCTCACAAAATCTGACAGCCCATTCAATTACGAGTCCAACCATACAAATTTCACTCATATCTGACTCCGAATCAACGTCCAAAATCAAAATTTTACTTTTTGAAACTTTAGACAGAACCCCCTAATTTCCCTCTTGAAATCCTCAATCAAATTCCAAAAATGGAGATAGATTCGTAAAATAAAATCAAAACCGAGTAGAGAACACTTACGCCAATCCATATGGTGAAATATCACTTCAAAAATCGTCTCAATCCGAGCTCTCTAGCTCCAACATGCAAAAAATAGTGGAAACCTCCGAAATAGAGTACTTTATAATCACTGGGCGAATTAATGAATCGCGATCGCGAAGAAGGAGAAGCACTACCCCAGAAATTACCATATGCTATCGCGTACAAGATTTGCTAACGCGAAGAACAAACCACACTGCCTCCAACAAATCCTTTACGCGATCGCGAATTGAACCATGCAAACGCGAAGCACACAGACCCTCACCCTTCGCGAACGCGTCACCTCTTACGCGAATGAGTAGAAGAAATTCCAGTTCCCAGCTGCCCATTCTTAACACTATGCAAACGCTGCCTACACCATGCGAACGTGGACAGTAACCAGCTCTAAGGTACGCGATCTTGGTCCTCCAATCGTGACTGCTATTAAGAATCTGCTAGCTCCAAGTTTTTCCTCTACGCAATCGCATCACATAACCAATCGAGGCACCAGAAACCAAAACATACCAGCATTGAAAACATGAAGAATAATGGCCCGAAATCAAACCGAAACACGCCCGAGCCTCTCGGGACCACGTTCGAACATCCCATCAAGTCCCATAACATAATACGGACATACTCGATGCCTCAAATCACACATAACAACACCGAAATAATGAATCGCACCTCAACTCTAACTTAAATGAACTTTGAACTTTCAACTTCCAAAACTCGCGCCGAAATATATCAAATCAACTCGGAATGAACTCAAATTTTTCACACAAGTCCCAAATGGTGTAACGAAACTATTCCAATTCCTAGAACCACAATCCAAATCCGATATCTTCAAAGTCAACTCTCGGTCAAATTTATGAATTTTTCAAACCTTCGAATTTCCAACTTCCGCTAATTAGCGGCGAAGCCTTCTAGAAATATCCAAATGCAAATCCGGGCATACGCCCGAGTCAAAAATCACCATACGGTCCTAACGGAGCCATCAAAACTCCGTTCCGGGGTCAAATATCCAAAAGTCGAACTTGGACAACTCTTCTAACTTAAGGCTTCAAACATGAGCTTCATTCTTCCAAATCACTTCCGAATAACCTGAAAACCAAAACCGACGATTCACACAAGTCATAATACATCATACGGAGCTACTCATACCCTCAAACTACCGAGCGAAATGCAAATGCTCAAAACGACCAGTCGGCTCGTTACAAGTGCGACTAGTTGTAGTTAATTTAGACATGCCAATGTGTGATATTTTCAAAGATTCTCCATTATCGACATGAATCTGATCGCATCCCAGCTCTCTTCGAACAGCCACATCATGAATATCATTAGTAACCTGATTTGTGGCTCCATAATTAGGATACCAACCACTGGCAATAACTGCAAAAGGTTAGAGCAATGAGGGTTGCAAGTTATAGTATACAAGGAGATTGGCATACATGATTAAAACGGCGATAGCAGTTTATGGCCGAATGCCCTTACTTGTTACTAACCTAATACTGTGTGGTGGAGTGTGAAGAAGAGCCTTTCTTATTGTCATGTTGGCCTCTACTATGTCCTCATCCGTTTCTTCAATTATTGAATTGGTTAGAATTAGAGTAGTGATCAATGGCGGAGTCAGAATTTTACTAAGAGGTGTCAAAATATTTAAAAAAGAAAACACATAAGAAAATAAAGAAAAGTCAACATATAGTATATATACATAAAAATATTTTTTTAAGCTAGCTAAACAGTAGAATTGACACCCCTTAGCATAAGGTGGCTCCTCCACCGTAGCGATATTAATTTATCCTAATCCTTGATCAAGTGACTGTGTTTGTTCCAGTTGATTACTCATGGCTTAAAAATAAGCCATGATGATCGGACAACGAGATAGGCTCAGCCCTTGAGGTTATGGAAACAACTACTGCATCATAATTTGGACCAAGGCCTCCAAGAATATGTAGAACTAAATTTACAGTTTGCTACTATAGCAAGATTATCTTCACATGTCTTTATCTTTTGCATATATTCAACCATATATTATTCGTGAAAGAAGGCGTCCTCTATATATCGCGTGAGATTTTCTCCAACATTGGAGCACTTTTTGTAAGTAAAATCAACCAAAATGGTTAGCTATTTGGACAAGTCAGTTGTGGTGATTCTAATGAAGTATCCACTAGTACCGATAAATTTGAGGGCAACCCATTAATACTAATTGATCCGGTGCTTTTAATAGGTGCTTGCACAATATTAACATGATGGATCTAGGATTCACTAGCTCTTTCACTTGGACTAATAAACGTGCTGATAAAACAAAATTAATTTTAGAACGCCTAGATAAATTTTATGCCAATGAATCCTCGTACACATCTTGATTATTGTCCTCTACTTTTTAATCTTTATAGAGCAACTACTAGACCTCCCTCCACATTTAAATTATGAAACTATATGGATCAATCACCCGGAATTCCACTCTGTTGTAGCCACCCACCAGCACAACATTTAGAAGATTTCACCACTCATGTACAACAATGGAATAAGCATAGTTTTGGCAATATCTTTTATCAGAATAAAAACTCTTCTAGCATAACTGCAAGGGTTGCAAAACATGGAATCCTCCAGGAAAAATAATTTTTATTTCAACCTTGAAAATACTCTTCACACTGAATTTCAATTCATCCTCAAATATGAGAAAGATTTCTGGAAACTCAAAGCTCGCATCTAATGGCTCGATAATGGGAATGCCAACACTCTTTTTATCACCTACTACCACCCAATGGCGACAGCATAATCATATTCTCGGTCTAAATAATCGGGTAGGATATTGGACATTCAATCCTTCTATTATTAAAACAATAATTCTTAATCATCTTGCTGATCTCTACACCACAAAGTTAGTTTCATGACCTACAAAATATTTCACATCTTCCACAACCTCTTTTACTCCTAAAAATATTCGTCAACTGTCCCGCCCACTTACTTACTACGAAATTCATTCAGCACATCTCTTATTTAAACCTCTCAAAGCGCCAGGTCCAGATGGCATCTATCCTATATTTGTATCAGTGAAAAATAAATTTTACACGTGGATTTATTTTACGATGACAGGTGTTATGGGAGTTATTACGACAAAGCAGAATATGTTCAAAAGGTATAGACAACACTCGCCGGCAGAGGTGTATCCAATGCAAAAGCTATGGGTTCGATTGAACCCATAGCTTTTTCTCATACCCTGTATTTTTGCCAAATAAATCATTAAATATGTATAAAATAATAAACTGTGAACCCATTAAATTAGATGAGATGTGTTAGAATTATGAATTTAACCCATAAAGTTCAAATCCTGAATTCGCCTCTGTACCCGAGGTTGTTCGCGTATGGACCCTACCTATTAGCTTCGAGGTTAAACACAAGAATATAGCCATGTGACTAACGATTAAAGTCACTAATAGTTGTTAATCTGGAAAGGATCAGTCAATCCCAATTACATGTGATTTGCTATTATTATCTCAACCGTTGTAAATCAATCACATAGCGAAAAATTAATGCAATAAATGATAGAAACGGACAGGAGCTAAACAAGGCAAACGATTACGAGTAATAGTACTATTTTAAAATGTCTTCCATATATTGTATCCCGTTGAAATTCTACTAAGTCATATTGTCAATTATAAAATTCTCTTACTGTTCTCTATTATTGGAAGACTATTTCTTTCCTACTGGAAAAAGGCTGCAATCATCAATAAGATTTCTATTTTCTTTACTCTCTCAATTTATTTAATTATTATTATTTGATCCTTTTTCGCATCAATTATATTTGAAAAAGTGAAGTAAATTGGGTAGTTAGAAACCCTAATTATTTTATCTAATTGCTTTGACTTCAAAAACTATTTTTTGGGTTAAACAGTTTGGTTCCATTACCAGAATCTAACAATCGTTCAACTTTCCATGTATATTTTTAACAAATTATGACTGAAACTGATCAAATTACTCAGCAGGAGAATGGACAAGGGGATCTTCACCAAGAAATTCACCTACACATTCTCCACAATGTTCATGTGACTACTCACCAGTCAGATCTATTAATCACAGCATCGAGCAGCGAAATAAAGAACAAACAAGTTTGCAAGAAGAGTTGAAGCAATTCATTGCTCAACAGATTGGAGAGGCATTGCGAGCCTTGAATGGTAATGCACCAAGCGTAGTTCCAGTACCACCGCCAATTAACACAACCATAGAAAATCCCATTTCAGGGTTCGAAGATTCAAGAAGTAGGAAAAATCCAAATAGCTCCGAAGCAGGAGGTTCAGGTATGCCAAGTAATCCTAATTGACAAAAGTTAGTTCTAACCTTGCAGAAACAGATCAAGGAACAAAATGAACGGATAGAATAAATACTGGGTGTACTGCTAGTAATCAAAGGTATGGATATGGACAAATATTTACAATAACTATGAAAACTAGCGCAACACCATTGCCCATACAAAAGAAATTCAAGATGCCAGATATTTCCAAATATGATGGAACTTCTGATCCATGAGACAATGAGACCGTATTCTTCACAAGAGTCAAAGGGAATGATTTGACTAAGCAAAAAATAGAGTCAGTGCTAGGGAAGAAATTCAGTGGAACCCTTACAAAAGGGGCGTTAACACGGTATTCTCTTTTATCTGAAAATTCAATTGACTCGTTTTTAAGCTTGCAAATTCATTTATTAAAGCACATCGGGGAGCCAAAAAGTAGATAAACGAATGAAGTACATCTTTAAAATACAACAAGGAAGAACAGAATGTCACGACCCAAATCAGAGGGTCACAACGGGCACCTGGGCCTTACTTGCCGAGCACCAATGTAACGTATCCTTAACCATACTATCATGCGAAAATTAGCCAGAAGGGTCGTCATGAGATAACCAGAATAAAACATAAGGGAGTACTTGACATTGGACAACCCCAAAATGATATACATGAGATACACGGCCTACAAGGCCGAACAAAATATCTATATGCATGACATCTGTCTACAAGCCTCTAAGGAGAACATAAAAAACATAAGGTCGGGACATGGCCCCACCATTACCATAAACATATGTACATAAGTATACTGACTCAAAAGGCAACTCCAAGACGAGTAGAGTGCAACAACACTTCCTGTTGAACTGATAGCCTACCGGGAGGATCGTCAACCTATCTATCCGGACCTGCAATACGATATGCAACATCCATAAATAAAAGAGACGTCAGTACGAATAAAGTACTGAGTATGTAAGTGTCATGACTCCAATTTCTCTCTGTAGAATGTAGTGACGACACCTAGTCTCTAAGACTAGGTAAGCCTAATACTTACTAAATAAATAGAAGAATTCAACCACCGAATGATAAATACGATATAATAATCTTATACACAATTACAATTTTCAAAACCGGTAGTACAAGTCATAAGCTCTACTGAGTTTGCTAGAAGAATCTCTAAAATGCAACTGTTCGGGATAGAATTAAACAGTATAATGAAAATATCAGAAGGTGACTCTGAGGCCTGCGAACGCGACGGCAGGTTTACCTTGAGTCTCCACAACTCAACAAGCCAGCTAATGATCAACAACAACTGTGGCACCTGGATCTGCACAAAAAAATATGTTGAAGCATAGTATAAGTACACCACAACAGTACCCAGTAAGTATCAATACTAACCTTGATGGAGTAGTGACGAGGGACAGTCAAGACACCTACCGGACTAAACAACCTGAACAATTGTGAAGGTGAACTAACAGAGAAAAAAAATATTAATATACAACTAAGCAGGATAAGGAATACCAAGCAATACTTGCGACGAGACACCAATAACAACAATATTTAACAGGAAGCAGTCGGGTAATAATGATGTAGAGTAAGTTGGACACAATCTAAGTCCGGTAAAATCAAAATAAAGGAAAACCCAGCAACAACTCAATAAGAACAACCGCTGTCAGACTAGATTTGTTCAAGCATTTCCACGAGGTACTGAACCTCATAATCACAGCTCACGGGTCCCAATTCTTGAACCCTAATCACTTGGCATCGTATGCCCACATTACAACTCATATCAGCACGGACGACTCATATGCCAATAGAACATTCCTCACACAGAAGGCAAGTACACATGAGTATGTATAATGGTTAATGACGTTAGGATTCACCTTTTGAAGCCGATATGGGCGATTTAACTACGTGTATGTTTGTGCAAGTGTCATACCACACTTCCAATCAACAAATAGGAGTAGAGACAACGAATGGCACATAAGAAATGATTACCATGAAATGTACAATGTACTAAAAGCAAAAATAAAGCTTGAAGCAGCGACCAGCACAACAAGATTAGCTACATAGAATTGAGCAAAAATTGCATCACGGAGGAAAATAATTAGTTGCAAGTTAAGGAAAACAACAATCAAAGACAAGTGCACAGAAAAGGGGAAATGACAAGAGCTCTCCCGAGGTACCGCCTCGTAGTCTTAAATCGTAAAATGAATCACAACTTTTCTTATATCACCGCGCGAGCCTTTATATTTAGTTTAAAAAATCATTTTCCCGAAATAGCATCCCGCGTTTTGGCCCACCTTATCACACCGCATATCTTCTAGTAGTTCCCTTGCTAGCCACGCGTTTCAAGCCCACTTTATCTTACCACATGCATTTCAACACCCAGACCTTATACCACCGCATGCGTATCAATAATAACAACAGCACGGCAGAAACCTCATGCAACAAAAGAACAACCGCACGACAGAAACCTCGTGCAAACACAATAACAACTGCACGACAGAAACCTCGTGCAAACACAATTAAAATCCTTTCAACAATAACATGTGTGCCAAAATATAACAACTCAACAAAAATGACTTTCACAATATGTGCCCATATGCCACAATATTTCCTCAAACAGTTTCAATATCACAAATAGGTTCTAATGATCTCAATTAAGGTTAAGCAACTATAGAAAGATAGTAATGATTTCAATTAAGGTTAAGCAATTACGGAAATGATAGCATGACGATAAAAGAGGTAACAACCTCAATTAAGGCACATAAGAGTTTAATCGGCAACAAGGGTAGAACATGAAGCAATTAATTCCAATTAAGACACGTAAGGGTGAATTTAGTAGATGGGGGATTTAACATGACAAATAACTTCATATCTAATGAACATAAGAACCTAAGAGCCCTAAACGATCAAATTTCAACAAATAAGCCCGAGTACGTACTCATCACCTCGCGTACACGGCCTTCACATGACACAATCAGCACTAAAGACTCAAATCCTAAGGGGTAGTTCCCCCACACAAAGTTAGGCAAGATACTTACCTCAAAGAAGCTAGATCGGTACTCTAAAATGACCTTCTCGAGTGAAACAACCTCTGGACGGCTCAATAGCTAAAATAACTTTAAATCATAAATAAAACTCATAGAAAACAATTTCGGATAATAAAGCTTCAATCTTTAACAAGAACTAAAAAGTCAACCCAAAAGTCAAACCCCGGGCTTGTAACTCGGAACCCGATAAAATTCAAAAAACCCGAACACCCACTCGATAACGAGTCCAACCATACAAGAATTACCAAATTCCGATACCAATTCGTCCTTCAAATCGTCATTTTATATTTTAAAAGATTTTTACAAAATTGCCCATTTTCCTCAACTCAAACCACTAATTTATGTGAAAAAAATAAATATGGAATCATGAAACATAATAAATTCCGGGTGAAGAACACTTAACCCAATGATATGCTTAAAAAATGCATGAAGAATCGCTCAAATCCGAGGTCTACGACTCAAAATATGGTGAAAATGGCTAATCCTTGAAATAGAGTACTTTTATATTTGCCCAGTTATAAAACATAGCGATTGCGGAAAATTCCACGCGATCGCGAAGCACAAAAATGAAGTCTGCCAAAATTACCCTACGTGAACAAATGCGAACGCAAGACACAGCAACCTCCTAATGCGCGATCACAGACCCGATGATGCAAAAGTGGAGAACAAATTCCTGATGCCCTTTCCAGCTCCAACTCTACGTGAATGTGGAATGAGCATCGCGAACGTGAACGTAAACCAACTGGACCTT
The DNA here is from genome assembly GCA_002018475.1 of Nicotiana obtusifolia. Classification (NCBI taxonomy): domain Eukaryota; kingdom Viridiplantae; phylum Streptophyta; class Magnoliopsida; order Solanales; family Solanaceae; genus Nicotiana; species Nicotiana obtusifolia. Next base: position 43,411 of record MCJB01051219.1, on the reverse strand, counting down.
ACGCGATCACGTGCACAATGTTGCGAACGCGATGAAAAAAAACACATGGTTCCCATAATCACTTCGCAATCTCAACTTCATCTTCGCGATCGCGAAGAGCAACAGCCACACCAGAAATCAACAACTCTAAAGCATGAAGAAATGGCCCGTAATCTATCTGAAACACTGTCACAACCCAAAATCCCAACCCGGTCGTGATGGCGCCTTTCATGAAGACAAGGCCAGCCAATTCAAACCAAACCTCATTTTTAACAGTTAAACAACACGAAAATCATATGAGCAAAATTCACTACAGTAGTTTGCGGAAAACATAGCTAACCATCCCGACAACAGCCCGAAACCGGGGTGTCACAAAGTCATGAGCAACTATGGATTCTGCTACAAGTCTAATAACTACAATATCTGGCACAACTGTTTGAAGAATATGAAAACATCAAGATAATATAGATACGGGGCTGCGGACACCAACAGCTACCTCGTAGTCTCCGAATCACCGCCCTGACAATAGTAGTCAATGCCTCGGAGCGGAACCAATAACGCCTAAATCTGCACACATGGTGCAGGGAGTAATGTGAGTACTTCCAACTCAGTGAGTAATACATATAAATAATGACTAAAAGTAAGGAAACACATAGAGCACAAGGCAATGCATAACGAAGTAGTAAACCATTATTTGAAAACAGTAAATCAGTAGAAATCATTTTAAAAAAAATCTTCCCAGCTCTGGTTACCAGTTGCCATTGTTACCAACTGTAACATCCCTGGGCTCAGTATCATTTAAAATAGTAAAATCTCCCCAGCTCTGGTTACCAGTTGTCATTGTTACCAACTGCAACCTACAGTTGTCATTGTTACCAACTGTAATATCCCTTCGGCTCTGGTTACCAGTTGTCATTGTTACCAACTGTAACCTACAGTTGTCATTGTTACGAACTATAATTATCACAACGGGTACCCGCGCTCACTGGGGGTGTACAGACTCCGGGAGGGGCCCCTTACGGCCCAAGCGCAATATCAAGCCACCTCGTGGCATATATCTAGGCCCTCGGCCTCATATCAATCAAGCCACCTCGTGGCATACATCAAGTATCTCAGGCCCTCGGCCTCATATCACTCAGTAAAACCTCACATTTGGCCCTCGGCCGCACTCAGTCAGAAAATCATCACATGCCCCTCAGGCATAGTAAAACAGTAGTTCTCAGCCCAAAAATATCATTTTAATATCATTTAAATCTCAAAACTGAGTAAAAGTAGCTGAGTTGTAAAACAGTGGAAGAACAACATGACTGAGTTCAAGTATGAATCAAACAGTGAGTAAACAGTGATAAATACCCCTGAAGGGTTCAAATAACCAGCACGAAGCCCAAATATGGCAATCAGCCCAAATCATGATGATATCAAATAAGTTTCAATCAAATATGTCGTAAAATCATCAATCGGGGCGGACCAAGTCACAATCCCCAGTAGTAAACGACCCCACGCTCATCATCGAGCGCGTGCCTCTCTTCAATATGGCACTACGATGTGCAATCCGGGGTTTCAAACCCTCATAACATCATTTACAATTACTACTCATCTCGAACCGGCTAAATTCTTAGCCCGCGACGCCTTTGCCCTTTGAATTGGCCTCCGCGCGCGTCGAATCTATCTAGACTTAGAACTAATATGTCAGAATATGCAGGGGTAACAAAGCCCACGCGAAAATAATCAATAAATACTAAGAAATCCCAAAATTAGCAAAACCCGAGCCCCGGGACCACTTCTCGAAGTTCAGAAATTTTCACATCAACGGGTTCCTTATCTCCCAACGAGTTCAACCATACAAAAATTATCAAATTCCGACATCGGATTGGCTTTCAAATCTTAAATTTTCGTTCTTGGAAGATTTGGTTAAAAAAATCTGATTTTTCTTCCATAAATTCATGGATTCATGATGTAAATGAGTATGGAATCATGATCTATGAAGGATTTATGATAAATAACACTTACCTCCTTCAAATTTGTGGAAACCCCTCTAAAAATCGCCCAAACCAAGCTCCCCCAACTCTATTTTTGTCAAAAATGGCCAAAACCCCCGTTTTATAGTGCTTTTCTACCTCGGGCGCCACAGGTGGCACCGGGCGCTGCCTGTGGTTCTGGTTCCAGTAGCCACAGAAATTGTTGGCGCCCTGGGTGACGCCGGGCGCTGCCCTGGGCGCTGGTGATTTTTCCCTGACACAAAAATAGGCATAACTTTCTCATACGATGTCCGAATTGGACGATTCTTTTTGCTATGACTCCGAAATTTTGATACGGATCTAATGCTTCAATTAAAACTGAATTTGGAGTCCATTTGCATAATGTGATACCACTTATTCTTTAAGAGACGACATCGACGCATTCTTGAAATGCCCAAGTTAAACTCCATCAACCATCCAAAATCCATTCGAGGCCCTCGGGACTTCAACCAAATATATCAACAGATCTTAAAACATCATATGGACTTAGTCGAGACCTCAAATCGCATAAAACAACGCTAAATACACGAATCATACCCCAATTCAAGCCTAATGAAACTAACAAATTCCAACTTCTACATCCAATGCTGAAACTTATCAAATCGAGTCCGATTGACCTCAAATTTTGCACACAAGTCATAATAACATAACGGACCTATGAAATTTTTCAAAACTGGATTCCGACCCCGATATCAAAAAGTCAACTCCTCGGTCAAACTTTCCAAAAATCTTCTATTTTCCAACATTCACCAAAATGCGTTGAATTGTCCTACGGACTTCCAATTTCAAATACGGACATACGCCTAAGTCCTAAATCACCATACGAAGCTATAGCAACTCTCGGAATTCCATTCCGACCCTCGGATCAAAATCTCGCCTAACAACCGGAAATCGCCAAAATACTAACTCCACCAATTCAAGCCTAATTCTACACCGGACCTCCAAAACCAATTCCGATCACACTCCTAAGTCATAAATTACCTCTCGAAGCTAACCGAACCATCGGAACTCACATCCGAGCCCTCTAACTCATAAGTCAACATCCGGTTGACTTTTCCAGCTTAAACCTTCTTAAAAGAGACTAAGTGTCTCATTTCTTGCCAAACCCACTCCTAACGCAAACTACTCAACTCGATCACATAAAACATGGATAATGAAGCATAATGAAGAAGAAATGGGGGAAACGGAGCGGTAACTCATGGGACGACTGGCCGGGTCGTCACAAACACACTCGAGGCCCCTCGGGACCTCAACCAAATACACCAACATCTTCTAAAACATGATACGAACTTAATTGAGGCATCCAATCACATTAAACAACACCGAAACTACAAATCGCACATCCAATCAAACTCATGAATTTCTAAATCTTCCAACTTCTAAAACTCACGTCGGAACATAACAAATCAACTCCAAATGACATCAAACTCTGCATTCAAGTTCCGAATGACATCAAATTTTGCATGCAAGTTCCAAATGAAATAATGAAGCTAATCCATCTCTCTGAATCGCATTCCGACCCTGATATCGCCAAAGTCAACTCTCGGTCAAACCTCTCATCCTTCCAAAACTTCAACTTTCCAGTTTCGTCGGAATGCTTCAAATTACCCTACGGACCTCCAAATCCAAATCCAGACGCACGCCTACGTCCAAAATCACCAAAGGAAGCCGTTAGAATAATCAAAACGCCATTTCAGAGTTGTCTAAACAAAAGTCAAATTCCGGTCAACTCTCACTACTTAAGCTTCTAAAATAAGAATCTTTTTTCTAAATTTATCCTGAATCATCCGAAAACTGAACTCGGCCACACACGCAAGTCATAACGCATAATACAAAGCTTCTCGAGACCTTAATCCACCGAACATAATGTTAATTCTCAAAACGACCGGCCGGGTCATTACAGTAAGGCATGAAAGCATAAATAAGAACAGTAATGTAAGGAGAAATAGAGAAGATACAACCTGTAACACCTGAGTGCCTCTGAGGGAAACTGACATAAAATGCATGATACATACATACATATATACATATATATATGTGTGTGTGGGTATGTGTGTATATATATATATATATATATATACACACACCCACACACACTTTTAAAACATATGCCTATGTGGGCATAATCATCATCATATCGTATCCGGCCTCGAAGAGGACTCGGTAAAAACGTACCCGGCTATCATAAGGCTCGATATAATCGTAACCAGCCACGTGGATCTCGATAAAATCCAACTAATCAGTGGTTGCATCTTTAATTAGATTATCAGATTCGTTTTCGCAACTTGATTAATTGACTAGGATTGATACAAACCTAATTAATTCAACTAGTTGTTCACTACATAAGCATGACATTCATTTTCTAACAAGCTAATTGTACATTTCTTTTACATATGATCTATCATGTTTGAGATAATTCCTTCTACGCTCTTTGGACAAATTACTTGTTAAATATCTCTTCATATGCAAATAAATATTCTTTTCCCTCTTTTCTCAAATCCTTCAGTATAAATTTCCTCTTGTTGTCATCGTCCATCTACAACTTGTTGACTCTAATTATGAGCCGTTTTCTCTTCAAGTTTATTCTTGTAAATTCAAGATTTTGTTCAAACACTTTGAGTTAACATGCATTCTTTAGGTACAATTCTTTTTCATATTATTCAGTTTAATTTAATGTCCCTTTTCTTCTTTCACATACTACATATTATTACATATATATTTTGCCAAATATTTTACTATACTTTATCTATAACTCACTTTACACTCATCTTTGAAATATGATTCTCTTTCCCACTTTACATATATTTCATAAGAGTCAATATATTTTAAATATTTTATTTCAAAAAATACTTGCATACTTCATCTGTACATAATTCATTACATATTTAATATCATCATTGTTCATTCTAATACACGTGATCATTCTTTTATTCTTTGTAATAATTGTGAGTATTTGTTAATCATTCTTTTGAACCTTTCCTCCCTTATTTGATCGAGTCCACAGGAATCATATTTTGTGGATCTTGAGGGATGCCTAACACCTTCCCCTCAAGATAACTTGAGCCCTTATTCAAAATCTCAATGGTTTTGTAGATCATAGTCGAAGTATACTTTGTATAGTGTAATATAGGTGTCCTACTATACCTTAAATATTAGGTGGCGACTCTAAATATTTACTAACCTTGTGGAGTACTATAAGTTGTAGTTTGATTTGTATTGTATAAAGTAGGGTGCAACACCATGGCGACTCTGCTGGGGATACTTCAGGTCTAACCACAGTGGATTCGATCAATTACTTGAGGGATTACAGGTTCTCCAATACTCCAACTTCTATTCTTTCTGTCACATACTTCTAGTTGTATATTCTCCGCTTCAATCATATAGTCTTTGTTTCAAGCAGTATATTTCTCTCCTTAAGTTGTATATTCTTTGCTTCAAGTGATATATTCCTGTCGTATGCTTCAAGTAGTCTATTCTTTATCATGCGTTTCAAGCGGTATATTCTTTCTCGTTTGCCTTGAGTTGTACATTCTTTGTTGTGTGCTTCAAACTGCATATTCTATGTTGCGTGCTTCAAGTCGTGTATTCTCTGTTGCGCGGTTTAGGCTGCATATTCTCTATCATGCCTATGTTGTACGTTCTTTGATTATCCCTATGTTGTGTGTTCTTTTTTTACACATACCTATGTTGTATATGCTTTCACATATGCCCATGTTGTATATTCTTTGTCACATGCTTTGGTGCTGCCTTATTGAATTGTCATCACTTTTATGTCGACACTTGGTCGTACACAATCACATACTAGTCACGTGAGGGTTGTCTTTTCACGCCTTCGAAACTTTATTTCAAAACTCTCTAGTTCTAGAGACTGGCATACGAGATTAACTACGTACCATCTCACAGTTGTCCTTAACTCATGCTCGAATCTAGGTAAATCTACTCTTAGAATGCCTAGGTCACCACGCACACAATCTTGCAGCTTGCTTTAGCTGGATTGATTCTTGCATATCCTTTACTTGTTACATATTCTTTGTATGTTACCCTTCATTGTGTGTTGTATCTTCTTTATCTGCTATTGTATGTATTCTTTTTCTGAGATGTGCCTTCTACTTGTTATCCATTGTTAGGCTCTCTTTGTCTGACTAAACCCTGGTTGACTTGTGTTGGACCTTGCAAAATACACATACTCATTCCGGTATTCATGACCATCCACCATAATCACATCATCATTCGGACTCTACCATCCTTTTCAAATATACGCCAATCTAGCTTGGTACATCTTCCACTGATTTGATGTATTCTTCTTAATATACCTCACACTTTCACTAATCCATCATTTGAGACAATTCCATGTGCTATGCTACCATCTATTTCTTATTCAAAGGTTACCAGTCTCCACCCACCCACCAGGAATTCACACTCGTAATCGCACTTCTTCTCTAGGAACAATCGATCATTCTTGATAATCATACAGATCTCTTAACTCAGTAATTGGCCCGAACTAAGTTTTGACCTGATTCTTGCTTTGACAAGATTCGTAGGCAACCCTACATAAGGGTTCAGTCTCCCCACTGTTTCAAATTAATTTCCTCAGCATCGGAAAACTAAGGCAGTTCTTTTGAAACAGTGCAATGATGCTCTCAACCCAGAAATATTCTAGAGCGTCAACACAATTTCATCCAAAATCCAAACATCAAAATACCATGCCAACCTTATTCTGACTCTCACTCGACTTGAATCCCAACATATGGGATGCAAGTCCTTTCTTCAAACATCTGGCTATGGAGTCACAATGTTCAATCTCCACAGTTTCAAAATAATTTCCTCGGTACTGAAAATTGGGGCATTCTTTTGGAATAATGCAATGATGCTCTCGACCCAGAAATCTCTGAGAGCTTCAACCAAACTTCACCCAGAACGAATTCAAATCCCAAAATACCATACCAGTCTTACCCCAATCCTCACTCGACTTTAAATACCAGCATATGGGATGCAAGTCATTTCCTCAAGCACCTAGCTATGGAGTCACAGTGCTCACTACCACTTTCCAAATTTAGAGATTCAATACAAGTCAACCCGTTTTTGTTGCAGAGGTAGGTTGTTAGTTAGTTTTCGAGGAGTGTCATGCTCGCACGACTTAGAGAGACAAGGAAGGACAAGAAAAGCCTCGAGCCAGCACAAAAAGATTCCCCTCCCTGAATCAAAGAACTTTTCTTTGAAGGATACCATCTCCGGAACTATCATGGAATGTCGACATCGCGTTCCCAATCACAACCGGATACACCACTGGCTGCACGGCCTAACTCTGCACCCTCTCAATTCTATAATATTATTCTCGGGGGGGACTCTAACATTTTCTCCGCTGAGTTTTGCAGGTACATCATCCCGGGCACTTCATGGGAAATAACATCTGGTCTGGAACTTGGTGGAACATCAGTAAGATAATTAGGAGAGTAGTAGTTTTACAATAAATTCCACAATTTTTCATGACTTCGCTGCTCTCACCACTTTTCTATATTTAGATCATAACATCGTTCCCGATTGTCAACCGAGGATGATCGTCAAATGTTCATATGGAAGGCCGAAAGGTGTATCATCCTGGAGACTGCATTAAAAATAGCATCCGACATCGAATACTGTGGAACATCAACCGAACAATCAGGGGAGTGTTACTTACAATTCTTAATTCCATCATTTTATGACGGCACTACTAACTAAATTACTATATCTGCATTAGATAATCGCCCTGGCTAATACTGGGGACGATCACCAAAAGTGTCACGACCCAAAATACACTATAGGCTGTGATGGCGCCCAATGTCACTGTTACGCAAGCCAACAGTGAACTATCACATAAATTATTCATTTTATTACTTCAAAATCATAAACTTTTATTAAGTAAGGAGATTTACATCTTTAAAATTCACGGGTGCATACATAATTAGTATTTCATAAAATAAAAGGTGATAATAATATGCAAATTTGTAAGCATCAAAATATCCCCAAAACCCGGTGCCACAAGTGCATGGGGCATTTACTAAGGAGTACAACAATAATACAATATCTGTCTGGAATGTAAATAAGACAGGATAAAGTAAATAGTACGACGGATACTTGTAGGATGCGATAAATTACCTGGAATGCGGCTCACCATAAAGTCTCCTCAGCAGCTGCGCCTACGCGCCTAGATGTCCGCCAAATGAACCTGTCAGATCCTGCACATTTAGTGCAGAAGTGTACCATGAGTACGTTAATCAATTGCGTACCTAATAAGTATCTAGCCTAACCCTGGAGAAGTAGTGACGAGGGGCCGACATCGACACTTAGTAGAGGTCCAATAAAGCAGTATGCTAAATCCTAAACAAATGTGAAGCACAACAGTAATAGTGGGATAAAACGATAACCAACATAATCTTTCAAAATTTCTTTTAACGATATAAATTTCTCAATCTCGTATTCTATCTCAACAGCTCGAAAAATATTAAGTGCCAATATCAAATGAATAAGGAATACCATATAAAATGTTGGGCATCAGTGGAACGATAATGTCGTGAATATTCAGACTGCTAGCGATATATCGCACGATTATGTCGAGGTCGTATGGTCCGATCCCGACTAATGTATACACAGTCAAGGGTTGACCAGCACGAACCATAGATGCATCTATTATACTGTCGAGGCATTTGGTCTGCTCCACAACAAAGGAAGGAACTTATCGAATTACGAGACACTTGCTTGCAATACAGTACATGAGCATAAAGTGAATATAACCTTTACCATTTCTCAAATAACTTGCCAACAACTCAAGGTGATAAGGCTCGGCCTAAAATGTATGTATGTATGTATGTATGTCTTTCTAAATCAATATCAGTTATAAATTCAATTAGTTAAGCCAGCAGAATGAGTTCAAATAATTCAAACATTACATGATAAAGTCCTAAGTCTACCCGGACATAAACATGCTTTAGCTACGTATGGACTCTCGTCACCTCGTGTGTACGTAGCACCCACAACTAGTAGCACATAACAATTACATTGCCTAGGGGGTAGTTTCCCGCTCACAAGGTTAGACAGGAGACTTACCTCTCTCGGAAGTTCCATAACCGACTCCAATGCATCTCTAACTCTTCAATTCAAAGCCAAACGATCCGAAACTAGTCAAACAATATATAAGTCAATAAAAATATACTCCAATGCATATAATTCAACAATTTATAATGATTCTCAACTCCGCTCGCAAAGTCAATAAAATCAACCCTCAGGCCCACGTGCTCGGATTCCGAAAATTTTTGAAGATAAACTTTACCCATAACACCACGAACTCAAATATATAATTTATTCCATATTCCATGTCCAATTTCATGGTCAAAATCGAAAAATACCAAATTCTAGGTTTCTTTCAGAATCTCAGAATTTCTACTAATTTCCATGTTTAAATCTTTGTAGAATCCATGTAATTTAACTTACAATATATGGGAGTTACATACCTTGCAATAGATGATGAAAATCTTCCCTCCAAGAGCTCCAAGAATCGCCCAACCACATGAAAATGTGAGAGAAATGGGCTAAGTCCCAAAATAAAAACTCACTGCCCGGGTCCTTCCTCTTCGCGATCGCAGAATAATCCTTCTTCGCGGACGCGAGCTCCACCATGCCATCGCAATTCACAACTGTCCAAAACTCTGTGTTCGCACTCCAGCCTTCAGGAATGCGAAGGCATAAATTCCCAGCTCAGCACCTCCTCATACGCGATCGCGACACACCTCTCGCGATTGCATAGAAAAACTCACTCGCAACTGCTCAACCTCAGCAACCATATGCGTTCACGACTTCTTCCACATGAACGTGAAGTGCCTCCTGCTCAAGCTACAGGATCGTGAGACTATTTCTGCGATCGCATAGAACAACCACTCCACAAATCCGCTTTACTCTTCGCGATCGCGTCCTCTATTCCGCGATGACGATTCATACCTAAGACACCAGAAACCAGCAATCACAAAACAAAGGAAAATGGTCTGAAACTATCCTGAAACACACTCGAGGCCCCTGAGACCCCGTCCGATCACACCAACCAGTCCCAAAACATAACACGAACCTGCTCGAGGCCTTAAATCACACCAAACAACATCAAAACTTCGAATCGACGATCAAAATCCTTCTTTCAACTTTCAAACATTCAAACTTGGATGAACGCATCCAATTCATACTTAAACATTTCGGAATGACACCAAACTTTACGTACAAGTTATAAATCACGATACGAACCTATTCCAAGGCTCGGAACCTCAAACAGACATCGATAACACCAAAGTCCACTTCAAATCAAACATAAGAAATTCTTAAACCTTCAAAACGTCAACTTCCATAATAAGTGCTGAAATGCTCCCGGTGTCATGAACTGAAATCGGGGAGCGCGATCGGCTTACGGAGGACCTCGTGGCAACTGTAGAGGAAGTCCTGTGGATCCTCTGTAGATGCGCCGCTGAAAGTGGTAGTGAATAGCTTTGTGAATCTATCCAATCTCCACAAGGCATCAGCAGACATAGCAGCTCCACTGCCGGACTGAGCTACCATTCCCGGCTGGACTGCCGCAGCTGGCGGAATCACCGGAACCTGAGCCTGGGGAACTACCGGCTCTGGAGTATGAGTGGTAGGAGTCTGAGCTCCTGCTCCAGCTTGGGAAGTAGCTGGGGCTGCGCGAGTAACATTCTCCATGATGCCAACCAGTCGGACTAAAGCGTCCTGGAGCACCGGAGTAGCAATAAATCCATCTGGGACCTGAGCTGGGCCCACCGGATCTGCTGTTGGGGCTGGAACCTCATCCTCAAGATCAACCTGAGGTTCTACCCTTGGTGCCACGGCAGGAGGTTGAGTTCTACCCCTGCCTCGACCCCTAGCACGTCCTCGTCCTCGCCCTCTGCCCCGTATAGGAGCTGTTACTAGGGGCTCGGGCTGTCGAGCAGTAGAAGAAGAAGCGCGTGTTCTTGCCATCTGCGAGAAACAGAATAAAAATTCGGTTAGTCATTGAGAAATAGGACCGCACGATAGTAGAGAACAAACATGAAGTTTTTTCCTAACTCCGTAGCCTCTGGGGGATAAATACAGACGTCTCCGTACCGATCCCTCAGACTCTACCGAGGTTGTCTGTGAACTGCGTAACCTATGCAACCTAGAGCTTTGATACCAACTCTGTCACGACCCCAAATCTCCCTCCCTCGGGAGTCGTGATGGCGCCTACTAATGGGAGCTAGGCCAGCCGATAATTAAACTCATTAATTACATTAATATTCATACTTAATTGCTCGCAAAATCATAAACATAAATAATGTTAAAATATTATATATACATCGCCTTCCCTTTACAAAAATCTACCCAAGAACTGGTGTCACAGTGTTCACAGACAGTCTAAGATTTTCTACATACAAAGGTCTTGAAAGAAATATCAAAAGTACTATTTCCGAACTTCATGGAAATAGATACAAAATATGGACAGATGACGTCAAGAGCTGCGAACGGCTGCAGTCCTACCTTGAGTCGCCTGAGAAGTCGCGCCAAAAACTGGAAGTCCGTCTACTTACTGTCCGACACCTGCTGCGCCGGTATCTGCACAAAAGTGCAGAGTGTAGTATCAGCACAACCGACCCCATGTGCTGGTAAGTGCCTGGCCTAACCTCAGCGAGGTAGTGACGAGGCTAGACCGGACTCCAGATAAACCTGTTGAACATAACATATGCATATATATATATATACCTATACACTACTACAATTAGCAACTAAACATGGATAAAATAAACAGATAAGGAAGTAAATAAACATACGTATTTCAATATTAAA
>MCJB01051219.1:0-30088 GCA_002018475.1 Nicotiana obtusifolia | reverse complement strand
ACTAAGAGGGATTGAGGGTATAGATTACTTACCCGATGATTCACTTAAGTTTCCCTCTCTATTTGTTCCCAACTTCACTTCGATCTTCTTCTCAAAAGCCCCAAATGTTTTCAAGATAGTACAACCCCTTTTCTTGCAAGTTTAATCACAAAATCTTGATTGCATGTGTGTTTTGGGGTTGATTTCTAATGATTCTTTGTGTTCAAAGATATTTTGTCTCGTGGGTATAGCGTATTGTAATTTCAGAAGCACCTAAATGGACCTTAAGTCCTATTTATATTGGGTAAAAAAAGTCGGGCAAAAGTACTCAATCAGGCCAATTTCGCGACCCCAGTGTGCAAATTCGCGGTTCGCACTTCACTTTCGCGAACCGCTTTTTCCATCGCGAATCGAGCAAAAAGGGTTGCCCAGGCTACCGTCCAATTTCGCGACGCCTAGGTGAGATTTCGCGGTTCCCATATCAGGTTCGCGAATCGCGAACTCACCGCGAAATAGCCCAAATGTTTCTGTCCGTGTTCGTGACTGTTTCTGTCATTTTCGCGGCTCGCTTTCTCAACATGCGAGTCACTTTTTTCGTCGCATTTTCCACCTGAAGCTTCTGCTTCACTTCGCGAGGGTTTAGGGGTGTTTCGCGATTCGCTTATCCAAAAAGCGGATCGCTTTTTGGCCTTGAACCCTACCCCTCAACTGATCTCTTTTCTTATTTTACGAAAATAAGTCTAACTTCTTCGTACGGAGTCCGATTTGGACGATTCTTTTTGCCATGGCTCCGTAATTTCAATACGGAGCTAATTCCTCAAACAAAATTGAATTTGGAGGTCGTTTACTAATTCTAATATCAATTACACCAGAAGTACAATGTTTGTTGCTTCACGAAGCGACGAACTAAGTCCCGTTAACGATCCGAAATTCACTCGAGACCTCCGGGACTTAATCTGAACATGCACACATGTTCTATAACCTCATTTAAACTTGTTCCAATCATTGGAACACTAAAATGAACATCGATTTATTAGATTTGTATTGAAACCAAATCCTATGAGCTTCAAGGATCCTCAATTCGATCCTTCGATCCGAACCCGACCAAATGGTGTCCGAATGGTCTGAAAATTTGCACGCAAGTCCAAAATTGCATAAGGAACCTACAGCAACTTTCGGAATTTCATTCCGACTTCCGGATCAAAATTTCACTTATCGACCGGTAATCCGAACTTCCTCGACTCAAGTCTATTATTGTTCGAGGTCTATCAAATATATTCCGGTCACTCGTCTAAGTCATATATTCCCTCCCGAAGCTAGTCGAGTCGTCGGATTTCAAATCCGAGCCTTCTAACTCAAAAGTCAATCTCGTGGTTGATTTTAGCGACTTAGACTTTCTTAAATGAGACCACGTGTCTCATTTCTTTCTAATTCACTTCAAGTACATTTTACTCGATTTAATTCTCACACTACATAATAAATGGAATAATTCGGGGCAATAAAGTGAGTCATCACAATACTCCACGTCTATAGAATTAGAATTAACTAGAGTCAATATACACCGCCTGTAGTAAAAACCAAGTAAGGCAACTAGAATATGTCTATTCTAATCGCGAATTTATTCTCGATGCCCAGTTGCAAGAACTTACTCTATTTACAAATTTATAGATAGTATTCTACTGTTAGCTACCCTGTAAAATAATTGAGTGCAAGACTGAATAAATAAATTAATATGATATAATCAAGCAATCTCATCAACCCTCAAACAATAATATTCAATAACAATCCATAACCGAAGAACAAAGGCGTTTCTAGCCACTCATTATCACGACCCAAAATCTCACATGTCGTGATGGCGCCTAACGCAATATTAGGCAAGCCGATAACTCATAAATAACCGTGCATCTTTAATTAAAACATACTAAAATAAGCTTAAATAGTGAAAATCTCATTATAACAGTTAAGAAAATACCGCAACTCAATAAAAATCTCCAAAAATCCGGGTGTCACTGAGTACATGAGCATCTAAATCGAAACATAGTCTGACTGTTAAATTGTTGTCTAGAAAGATAAAATAGTACTAATCAAGGTCTGCGGACGCCAAGGCAGCAACCTCAATAGTCTCCGAACAGATAAAGCTCCAAAGCTAGCAACCACCTTTCCCCGATGTACCTGGATCTACACACGAAGTGTAGAGTGTAGTATGAGTAGAACCGATCCAATGTACTCAATAACTAATAAGACTAACCTTGGGCTGAAAGCAATGAAGAGCTCAGAAAGGTACAATTCAAATCCAGATTACAACAATACAGATATGACAGGAAATATCACAATAATATCTCAGAGAAACTCATACTAAATGGTACACGGTACAGGAATTTAAACATGATTTCAAGCTCAACAGTTTAAGTACAACACAGATGAAATATGCCAAGTATGACTGATATGAAGAATGTTACATCTCTATCCACATGTCTAATTTGCATGTCACATGTAATGTATCACAATGATAACCTCACGTACTCCCACTCTTAGAATACTCAATCTGACTATCTCAACTCTTACTCATCACACTCAGTCACTCAGCATTGTATGGTACCTGCGCTCACTGCTGGTATGTCAGCCTCCGGAGGGGCGGATCCTGCCCAAGCGCTAATATAAAGTCAATATGGCCTGTTGCGGTGTGCAGCACGATCCCATAACCATATATAAAGCCAATAAGGTACTACTGCAACGTGCAGCCAAATCCATAATAACAATGTATATATAAAGCCAAGAAGGTTTGCTGCGGCATGCAGCCCGATCCACAAATCTCACTCACAACACGGCTCTCAGGCCCCAACTCAATCATCAATCTCTCCTATCTCTCGGGCTCAAAAATCTCATGGCAATCAGCACAAACAATGATATATGATACAACAATAAATATTTGCAGCGACTGATATATGATATGCAAATGACGGATGTGACTGAGTACAAAATTGCCATTTAAGCAAGTAATTCAACAACAGAAATGACCCAGAGGGTTTCAACCGGATAAGCATACAACCTAACATGATATCCAACATACATTGCAGCTCAATTGCTCTAACACATAGGGATCAGATGAATAGCAAAGAGGTTTGATGACTATACATTACCACGGAATCAACCGGGTCACAATTACCACGGTGCACGCCCACACGCCCATCACTTAGCATGTACGTCACCACAACACCAACCACATAGCATGTATTTCGGGGATTCATATCCTCAGAACCAAGTTTAGAAGTGTTACTTACTTCAAATTGTACAAATCTCTACTCCAAAGAGCGCTTGCCTCGCGAATCGGCCTCCGAACGACTCGAATCTAGCCACATACAACACGATACAATCAACACAAGTTATAGGAATTTATTCCATTTGATAAAACTATGTTCTTTAACAAAAGTCAAAAAGTCAACCCCGAGCCCACATCTTGCAATCCGATTATATAAACAAAATCCAACGCCCATTCAATAATGAGTCCAACCATACCAAAATTACCCCAATTCCGACACTAAATTGCCACTAAAATCCCCAAATCTTACTCTCCAATCCCTAGTCCAAAATGCTCCCGCTGGTGCGACAAATATTCTGCTTTTGCGGTATCCATAAAGGCTTCCTTCCCTCGCTTCTGTGGACAAGCTACCTCCTCTCAGCTTCTACAGAAACTATAAGCTCACGCCACTTCGCACCTGTGCATCACCTTCCCGCATCTGCGATCGCGCAGATATGGACAAAACCTTCGCACGTGCGCATCCACAGCCCCAGCTATAACCGCACCTGTGATGCCTCATTCATTCCTGCAGTCGTGTACCAGCAACCAAATTCTCCGCAGGTTCGATCGCACTAGACCTGGTACACTTCAGCAACTCCTCAAATTCAAAATTCGATCCATTAACCATCTGAAATCCACCCGAGGCCCCCGAGACCTCAATCAAACATACCAACAAGTCCTAAAACACGATACAAACTTAGTCGAGGCCTCAAATCATATCAAACAACATCAAAAACATGAATCACACCCCAATTCAAGCCTATTGAAACTAATGAATTTCCAACTTCTACAATCGATGCCGAAACGATCAAATAAAATCCAATTGACCTCAAATTTTGCACACAAGTCATAAATGACACAACGGGCCTATTTCAACTTCCAGAAAAAAACAATTCGAGCCCGGTAACCCCAAAGTCAACTCTCAGTCAAATCTCTCAATTCTCCAAACTTCAATTTTCCCATCTTTTGCCAATTTAAGCCAAAATCATCTACGAACCTCCAAATCAATATTCGGACACACTCATAAGTCCAAATCCCTATACAGAGCTATTGAAATCATCAAAACTCTGTTCCAGAGTCAGTTACACATAAGTCAACATCCGGTCAACTCTTTCAACTTAGGCTTCCAACATTAGGACTAAGTGTCCCAACTCATTCTGAAACATCCCCAGAACCAAAAAAACCATCCCGGCGAGTCACACAACAATAATTGAGCACCATATAAGCAACAAAAGGGAGAATGAGGCTATAATACTCAAAACGACCGGCTGGATCGTCACATTCTCCCCCTCTTAAACAAATGTTTGTCCTCGACCAGGTTAGAATCATACTTGGAGTCTCAAATAGGCGTGGATATTTGCTCCGCATCTCCCGCTCGGTCTCCCAAGTAGCCTTCTCGACTGGCTGACCTCTCCACTCCACCTTCACTGAAGCTATGTTCTTTGACCTCAACTTTCGAACCTGCCGATCCAAAATGGCCACCGGCTCCACATCATAAGCCAAATCCCTATCTAACTGAACCGTGCTGAAGTCAAAAATATGAGATGGATCGCCGACAAAGTTCCGGAGCATGGAAACATGAAACACCGGATGAACACTCGATAGACTAGACGGCAATTCAAGCTTGTAGGCCACCTACCCAATACTCTCAAGCACCTCAAACGGGCCAATATATCGAGGGCCTTCTCTCCCACCATGAAAGGAACATCACGAACCTTCCGATTGGTGTAGCTCTTCTGTATAGACTGCACCGTGCGAAGCCGATCCTAGATCAACTTAACCTTGTCCAAAGCATCCTGAACCAAGATAGTACCCAATAGCCTAGCCTCGCCCGGCTCAAACCAACCTACTGGAGACCGACAGCATCTCCCATACAAGGTCTCCTACGGAGCCAAATACTCGACTGGTAGCTGTTGTTGTAGGCAAACTCTGCAAGCGGTAGAAGTTGATCCTAAGAACCACCTAAATCCATGACGCAAGCACGTAGCATATCTTCCAGTATCTGAATAGTGCGCTCGGACTGCCCGTCTATCTGAGGGTGGAATAATGTACTCAACACGTGTGCCTAACTCTCGCTGCACTGCTCTCTAAAATTGCGATGTGAACTGTGTGCCCCGATCTGAAATGTTGGACACCGGCACACCGTAAAGGTGAACAATCTCGCGGATATAGATCTCAGCCAACTGTTCCAAAGAATAAGTAGACCAAACTAGAATGGAATGCGCAGACTTGGTCAACCGGTCCACAATCATCCAAATAGCATCAAACTTCCTCGAAGTCCGTGGGAACCCAACTACGAAGTCCATGGTGATACGCTCTCATTTCCACTCTGGAATATCAAGCCTCTGAAGCAAATCGCCTAGTCTCTGATGCTCGTACTTCACCTACTGACAATTTAAGCACCGAGCTACAAACCCCACTATATCTTTCTTCATCCTCCTCCACCAATTGTGATGCCTCAAGTCCTGATATATCTCTGCGGCACCTGGATGAATGGAATATTGTTAACTGTAGGCCTCCTCAAGAATCAATTCGCGTAGCCCATCCACATTGGGCACACAAATCTGAACCTGCATCTGCATCACCCCATCATCCCTAATAGAAACCTCCTTGGCATCGCCATGCTGAACCTTGTCCTTAAGGATAAGAAAATGGGGGTCATTCTACTGATGCTCTCTGATTCGATTATATAAGGAAGACTGAGAAACCACACAAGCTAGAACTTGACTAGGCTCCGAAATATCTAACCTCACGAACTGATTGGCCAAGGCTTGAACATCTGATGCAAGTGGTCTCTCACCAACAGGAATAAATACAAGGCTACCCATACTCACCGCCTTCCTACTCAAGGCATCGGCCACCACATTGACCTTCCTGGGATGATACATAATGGTAATATTTTAGTCCTGTAACAGCTCCAACCATCTCCGCTACCTCAAGTTTAGATCCTTTTGTTTGAACAAGTGTTGAAGACTCTAATGATCTGTAAATACCTCACAAGACACAACATAGAGATAATGCCTCCAAATGTTCAATGCATGAATGATGGCTGCCAACTCCAAATCATGAACATGGTAGTTCTTCTCATGGGGCTTCAACTGGCGTGAAGCATAAGCAATAACTCTATTCTCCTGCATCAAGACACACCCAATACCAATCCGAGAAGCATCACAATATATTGTATAAGAACTCGATGCTGAAGGCAAAAATAGAACTAGAGTTATAGTCAAGGCAATCTTGAGTTTCTAAAATCTCTCCTCAAACTCATTTGACCACCTGAATGGACCACCCTTCTAGGTCAACTGACGAAGCAATGATAATATCCGACCGAGCCGAGAAAACTCTGAATCTCAGTAGCTGAAGACGGTCTGGGCCAACTCTGAACCGCCTCTATCTTCTTTAGATCCACCTTAATCCCCTCACTAAACACGACGTGCCCCAAGAATGCCACCAAACTAAGCCAAAACTCACACTTGGAGAACTTAGCATAAAGCTTCTCCTTCCTCAACCTCTATAGTTCAATCCTCAGATGTTTTGCATGCTCCTTCTGGCTATATGAGTATACCAGGATATCATCAATAAATACTATTACAAAACAAATCAAGATAGGTTGGAATACACTGTTCATCAGATGCATGAATGCTGCTGGGGAATTTGTCAGCCCAAAAGACATCACTCATAGTGACCAAAGCGAGTCATGAATGCCGTCATCAGAAAATTCGAGTCCCGAATCTTCAACTCGTAATATCCAGACCTCAAATCAATCTTTGAGAACACTCTCGCTCCCTAAGTTTGTCAAATAAATCATCAATATGCAGGAAAGGATACTTGTTATTAATTGTAACTTTGTTCAACTGCCTATAGTTGATACACATCCGCATAGTACCGTCCTTCTTCTTCACAAACAAAACCGGTGCACCCCAAGACGACACACTAGGCCTAATATATCCCTCATCAAGAAGCTCCTGAAGCTTCTCTTTCAATTCTTTCAACTCTACTGGTGCCATACGGTACGAAGGAAAATAAATGGGCTGAGTGCCCGGCACCAAGTCAATACTAAAATCAATATCCCTATTGGGTGGCATGCCTGGTAAGTCTACAGGAAACACATCCAAATAGTCTCGCACTACCGCAACAAAATCAATAGTAGGAGTATCAACACCAACATCCCTCACAAAAGCCAAATATGACAAACACCCCTTCCCAACCATCTATTGGGCCTTCCAATATGCAATCACCCTACTAGGAACATAGTCTAGAGAACCTCCCCACTCGATCCTAGGTAACCCTTGCATCACTAATGACACGGTCTTAGCGTGACAATCCAGAATAGCATAACGTGGGGAAAACCAATCAATACCTAGAATCACGTCGAAATCAACAATACTAAGCAATAAGAGATCAACTCGGGTCTCCAATGCCCTAATAGTCACCACACACGACCGATACTCCTGATAAAAAACAATAGAATTGCCCACAGGCATAGATACATGACCATGTGAAACTAAGGACTCTCAGGGCATATCCAGATAATGAGCAAAATATGATGATACATACGAATAAGTGGAACAGGGGTCAAATAATATAGAAGCATTCCTGTGGCACACTAAAACACTACATGTGATCGCTGCGTCTGAAGCAACGGCCTCTGGCCTAGCAGGGAAAGCATAGCATCGAGCCTGACCGCCATCAAATTGGCCTCCCCCTCTAGGGCGACCTTTAGCTGCCTGAGCCCCACCCCGAGCTAGCTAAGCGGGTGGTGAAGTAACTGGTGCGGAAGTCATAACCTGACCCCTCTACTGAACTGGACCTCCGAAGAGAAGGGGACAATACCTCCTCACATGTCAAAACTCCCCAAACTCGTAGCAACTCTGATCCTTAATGGAGACTAAATCGAACCCTGAGAACCATAATAGCTACTAGAAGAACCTGGTACAGATGAACCCTAAACTGATGGAGCGTGAGATGAAATCTAACCTGGGAGGGCACCTAAGAGATGACTTAACTGGACGTGCACTACATGAACCATGGCTAGCTGATGCACCATTATGAACCGGACGAGCCATTTGTGCAGGCCTATAAGGACGACCCATGTCGTAGTGGGACTGACCCTAGAAGAAACACTACTAAAACCGCCCGAACCACGAGGCCTCTTGGACTCCCTCTCCTCATGATCCAGACAACGGACCTACTCTAGCCTCCTAGCAATATTAACAACCTCGTCAAACCTAGCACCTGATGCAATCTCCCGAGTCATAACAAAGCACAGTCCATAGTTGAGGCCATCAATGAACCTCCTAATCCTCTCCATCTCCGTAGGAACCAACCAAATCGCGCGACAAGCCAACTCTGAAATCTCATCTCATACTAGGTCACAGACATACCCTCCTAGCATAGCTGCTCAAACTGCCTACACAACTCCTCCCTACGGGTCGGTGGTACAAACTTCTCTAAGAAGAGAACGGAGAAACTCATGCAATGTAAGTGGTGTTGCATCGACTGGCTTGCTCTGCTCATAGGTCTCCCACCATCTGAAGGCTGACTCTGACAACTGAAAAGTAGTAAATGAGACCCCACTAATCTACAAAATACCCGTTGTGCGAAGGATCCCCTAGCACCTATCCAAGAAGTCTTGAGCATCCTTTGACTCAGCCCCACTGAATGATGGAGGCTTGAGCCTCCCAAACCTCTCTAGTCTTTTCTTCTCGTCATTACTCATAGTGGGGCCTACCTGGGCCTGCGCAACTGTAACCAGCTGGCTGGTAGTACTTCTGGCGTCTGAAGTCCCTGAGCCACCTGCTCTGGAGTACAGGCGGTGGGAGTCTGTGCACCTCCCCTGGCCTGAGAAGTGGCTGGCGCGGCCAGAACTGAAACCTCCTGAGCAAGGCTAGTGCAAATAGTCAATATATGGGTCAGAGCCTCCTGAAGGCCTGGAATCACAATGGGCCCAGCTGGGGCCTCAGATGGTCCCACCGGCTTGGCCACATCTAGAATCTACTCCTGAGCTGGAGCATCTAGCAAATCTGTAGGTGCTGCTCTAGCTGCTGTACGAGCTGGACCTCGGCGTCTACCGCGGCCCCGGCCACTCATGGCCCTAGATGGTGGTACTGGTGGCCGTCCACCCGACCTGGTAGCACGTGTCCTCACTATCCGTGAGAGAATAGAATAACAAAAGTTGAGTATCCGGAATAAACAAATTCGCACGACAAGAATACAAGAAAGTGAAGCTTTCCTAATGGTTCGGCAGCCTCTTGAAGGTAAGTACAGACGTCTCCGTACCGACCCGCAAGACTCTACTAAATTTGCTCATGACTAGTGAAACTTATGTAACCTAGGATCCGATACCAACTTGTCACGACCCAAAAACTCACATGTCGTGATGGAGCCTATCGCAATACTAGGCAAGCCGACAACTCACAGATAACCACGCATCTTTAATTTAAAACATACTGAAATAAGCTTAAATAGTGAAAATCTCATAACAACTCATAAGAAAATACCGCAACTCAAAACAAAATCCCCTAAAATCTAGGTGTTACTGAGTATAATAGCATCTAAATTGCAACATAGTCTGACTACTAAATCATTATCTAGAAAGATAAAACAATACTAATAAATGGAATAGAATAAGAGTAAAGGTTTACAGACGCCAAGGCAGGTACCTCAATAGTCTCTGAACAGATAAATCTCCAAAGCTAGCAACCGACGTACCTCGAAGTACCTGGATCTGCAGACGAAGTGCAGAGTGTAGTATGAGTACAACTAACCCAATGTACTCAATAAGTAACAAGACTAACCTTGGGCTGAAAGCAGTGACGAGCTCAAAAAGGTATAGTTCAAATCCAGATTGCAATAGTACAGATATGACAAGAAATATGACAGTAATATCTTAGAGAAACTCATAACTAGATGGGACACAGTATAGGAATGTAGACATGATTTCATGTTCAACAGTTTAAGTTCAAGAAAGATGAAATATGCCAAGTATGACTGATATGAGGAATCTTACATCCCTATATCTTTATGTCAAATGTGCATGTCACATGTAATGTACCACAATGATAACCTCACGTACTCCCACTCTCAGAGTACTCAATCTGACTGTCTCAACTCTCACTCATCACACTCAGCATTATACGGTACCTGCGCTCTCTGATAGTATGTCAGACTCCGGAGGGACGGATCCTACCCAAGCGCTAATAGAAAGCCAATATTTCCTGTTGCAACGTATAACTCGAACCCGTAACAATATAAAGCCCATAGAACCTGCTACAACATGCAGCCCGATTTATAATTATGATATATATATATATATATAAATCCAAGAAGTCAGGCTGCGGCGTGCAGCCCGATCCACAAATCTCACTCATAACACGACTCTTAGGCCCCAACTCAGTCACCAATCTCTCCAGTCTCTCAAGCTTCATGTCAATCAGCCCAAACAATGACATATGATACAACAATAAATTGTAACAGAGACTGAGAAATGATATGCAAATGATGGATGTGACTGGTAGAAAATTGCCTTTTAAGCAAATAGTTCTAGTGTAGAAATGACCCTAGTGGGTCTAAATAGGATAAGCATATAACCTGACATGATTTCTAACATGGATTGCAGCTCAATTGCTTTAAGACATAGGGATCACATGAATAGCAACAAGGTTTGATAACTACACGGTACCACGAGATCAACCGGGTCACAATTACCACGGTGCACGCCCACACGCCCATCCCCTAGCATGTGCGTCACCCAACACAAAGTATAGCAATTATTTTGAGGATTCATGCCCTCATAACCAAGTTTAGAAGTGTTATTTACCTCAAACCGTGGAAATATGTACTACAACAAGCCCTTACCTCGTGAATCGGCCTTCGAACGACTCGAATCTAGCCACAAACAACTCGATACAAACAACACAAGTTATAGGAATCAATTCCATATGATAAAACTAGGTTCTTTAATAAAAGTCAAAAGTCAACTCAAAAAGTCTACCCCGGGCCCACATCTGGGAATCCAACAAAATTAACAAAACCCGAACACTCATTCTAGCAACAAACAACTCGATACCAACAACACAAGTTATAGGAATCAATTCCATATGATAAAACTAGGTTCTTTAATAAAAGTCAAAAGTCAACTCAAAAAGTCTACCCCTGGCCCACATCTGGGAATCCAACAAAATTAACAAAACCCGAACACTCATTCTATAAAGAGTCCAACCATACCTAAATTACCCAATTCTGACACCAAATCGAAACTCAAATCACCAAATCATACTCTCCAATCCCTTGTCCAAAATTCCCCAAATTCCACCTTAAAAACACATAATCAAGATGGGAAATTCAATGGGTATTTGATATTAATGAATAAAAATGATCAAAAGTGACTTACCTCTTGAAATCTAGTGAAATCTTCAAAAATTACCTCAATCCAAGCTCCCAAAGTCCAAAAATGAATAAAATCTTACAACCCTTCAAGATATTATACTGCTAGTGCTTTCGCACCTGCGATCCACTTAACCACATCTGCTGTCCCGCAGGGGCGACAAATATTCCTCTTCTGTGGTTTCCCTGAAGGCCTCCTACCCTCGCTTCTGCTGACAGCTTCGTATCTGCGGAGCCGCACCAGTGACCTCCTCTCCTCTTTTGCAGAAATTGCTGCCTCACGCCACTTTGCACCAACGCATCACCTTCCCGCATCTACGATTGTGCAGATGCCAACAAAAACCTCGCACCGGTGCATCCCCACAGCCCCAGATAAAACTGCACCTACGATGCCTCATTCGCTCCTATGGTCCTGCACCTGCGACCAAATTCTTCACAGGTGCGATCGCACTAGAACTGGTGCATTTTAGAAATTCCTCAAGTCCAAACTTCGATCCGTTAACCAACTAAAATCCACCCGAGGCCCCCGGGACCTCAACTAAACATACCAACAAGTCCTAAAATACGATACGAACTTAGTCGAGGCCTCAAATAACATCAAACAGCATCAAAAACATGAATCGCACCCATATTCAAGCTTATTGAAACTAATGAATTTCCAACTTCAACAATCGATGTTGAAACCTATCAAATCAACTCCGAGCGACCTTAAATTTTGCACACAAGTTATAAATGATACAACAGACCTATTCTAACTTTCTAAACCAAAATTCGAGCCCGGTTACCCTAAAGGCAACTTTTGGTCAAACCTCTCAACTCTCCAAACTTCAAGTTTCCCAACTTTCGCCAATTTAATCCAAAATTATCTATGGACCTCCAAATCAATATTTGGACACGCTACTGGGTACAAAATCAATATATGGAGTTATTCGAAGCATCAAAATTCTGTTCCAGAGTCATTTACACATAAGTCAACATCCGGTCGACTCTTTCAACTTAGGCTTCCAACATTGAGACTAAGTGTTACAACTCATTCTGAAACATCCCCGGAACCAAACAAACCACCCCAGCGAGTCACATAACAACAAATGAGACAGTATAAGTGATAAATGGGGGAACGGGACTATAATACTCAAAATGACCGGCCAGTTCATTACACTCATGTTCGTAACAACAATCAAAATATTATTTTTAAACATAAACGCTATGAATATGAGATGGAGGATGGAAGAATCAATGAAAACCTTTCTCTATTGCGTTCCTATGCCCTCTGTGGCTTCAAAATTTGTCTGACCCCTCACTAATCATGTTTAGAAGGTATTTATACGCTAGGGTCGGAGTCTCCAAGTCCAAAACCGAGTAAGAAACCTTTAATTCATTGAGTAGTGAAGGGACCAGGCGCCTCACCTTGCGGGTCCAGCCAGTGGCGCGCTGGTAAGCAATACACTAAAAATACACATTTATAACCAAATAGCAACAGGGTAATTGTACTCATAGTATACTTCTATATCTTGTGTGCAGATCTTGTAGCTGAGCTGCTATGGATGACGGAGGCTAACATTGAAGATGTACCAGCTTTTCGAATATCGCAATCACTTGTTCTTATAAGATTTGTGCTTCTGTTTCTATAAATTCCAAATAAATGTTGTATTTTTTTTTGGACCAATTTTGTAATCAAAAAATTATAGTGGCTCATGACTTGTACTATCAATCCTTAGAAGGTTATATAGAATTCAGCTATTCTATTCATTGTTATTGATGACCTTTCACTTGAGTTATATTACTCATTGCATGGCTTACCTAGCATATTGAGGTTAGGTGCCATCACGACTAGGTGGGATTTTGGCTCGTGACAAATAGTTTATCCTGTTGGGTCAGGGGTCAGTTGGGTCGTTAAGATTGGGCCTGGGGTTTGGGCTTCGGCAGTTGTCTCAAATTTGACTCAAAATTTAGACTCTATTGGATGATTTGAAATATCTATAATTAAATTATGAAAATAATTTAAAATATTAAATAAATACAACAAAAATATTATTTTTTGAAATTAAATAATATAATATAATAAATAAAATATTATTTAGAAAAATAATATAAAATATTATTTTAATAAAAAATTTGGATAAATATTTTTGATTGCAAGAAACATGACTATTGTTCGAGATCATACAAAAAATACAATCAAACATAAAAAAAATCATTGAGAGGAGTTATTTGAGGAATAATAAAAATATAATAATTTAAGATACAAAATATAGGAATATTATTTGCGATAAAGAAAATATGAAAATAGGTATTTAATTATAATAGGATACACTATTATTGTAAATAATGCAGAAATACTATAAAATGTGATAAAATAATAGGGAAATGCTATAAAATACCATTAAATGCACATGGATGTAACGACCTGATCGGTCGTTTTAAGTTTTAGAATTTTGTTCGGTGGTTTAAGGTCTTAAGTAGCTTCTTGTTAGGTATTATGACTTGCGTGTATGGCCGAATTTGATTTTCGGGCGATTCAGGATTGATTTGGAAGAGTAATTCTTGTTTTAGAGCTCAAGTGGTAAGAGTTGACTGGAGTTTGAATTTTGTGTAGACGACTCAGGAATGGTGTTTTGATGATTCCAAAAGCTTCGTATGGTGATTTTGGACGTAAACATATGTTCGATTTGGATTTGGAGGTCCGTAGGTTGATTTGATGCTTTTTGGCGAAAGTTGGAAAGTTGAAGGATTAGAAGGTTGAAAGATTTGATCGGGAGTTGACTTTAATGTTATCAGGCTGGGATTGTGGTTGCGAGAGTTGGTACAGGTCTTTTGTGTCAATTGAGACTTGCATGTGAAAATTTGAGGTCATTCAAAGTTGATTAAATATGTTTCGGCGTGAGTTTTGGAAGTTGAAATTCCATTAGTTTCATCAGGCTTGAATTTAGGTTCGATTCGTAGTTTCGATGTTGTTCAGTATAATTTGAGGCCTCGAGTAGGTCATGTTATGTTTCGGGATTATTGGTGTGTTTAGACGGGGTGGGTCCGCGGTGCCTCGGATGTGTTTCGGACGAGTTTCGGGTCATTTCCATGTTGTTAAGAAGTTCTGGTTCTAGTGTTTTGCATCTGCGCATTTTGGAGCGTATATGCGGATCCACTTCTGCGTGATTTTGTGTCGCTTCGACGAGATAGTCCATGTTCAGGTGTTCCGCTTCTACGGGTGAGTGACTGCAGGTGCGGGTACACATCTGCGGAAAAGGATAGCAAATGTGAAATTGAGTCTCCAGGTGGTCGTTTGCTTCTACAGAGATTTTGCATTTCTGCGGGGTCGCAGATGCTGTACGTGATTTGTAGGTGCGGTTCATGGTCTTGTAAGTGAAAGCCACATACACGGATTTTTGCTCAAAAATCTCCAATTTTCACGATTTGGATTGGGATAAGTATTTTTTACTCGGATTTGGATATATTTCATGATTTCATCCGTTTTTTATCATTTAATTGGAGATTTGATTTAGAGAAATTGGAGATTTGAGTAAAAACTTTTGTAACACATAAAATGATGACTTGATAGCAGATATACGGTAGGAATTGAATGATTTTGCTATGTTTAGACTCGTATCGAAATGGGTGTTCAGATTCTGTTGGTTTTGTCAGGTTCTGAGGTGCGAGACCCAGGGTTGAATTTTTGGGTTGACATTTTTAATGTTATTAAAGATCAAAACTTTATTATTTAAAATTGTTTCCTATAGCTTTTATTTTTGATATTAAGTTGTTTTTTACTATATTAGAGTCGTTCGGAGGTCGTTTCACACGAAGAGGACTTTTTAGATTATTGATTTAGCTTATTTGAGATTCGTATCTTGCCTAACTTTATGTGGGAAAAGTAACCCCTAGGAATTAGGTTGATTGTATTATTTGAATTATGGGAAGGACATGTACGTGAGGTGACGAGTGTCTACTCAGGCTTATATGTGGTATTTGACCGGATAGACACTTGGTCTTCTTTCATGCATTAATTAAGAAGGTCTTGTTCTGGTGTTTCGCATCTGCGCAGTTTTTAGCGTAGATGCGGATCCACTTCTGCATTACTTCGTGTCGCTTCGACGAGATAGTGCATCTTTAGGTGTTCCGCTTCTGCGGGTGAAGGACCGCAGGTACGGGTATGCATCTGCGGAAAAGGATCGCAGATGCAAAATTGAGTCACCAGGTGTCGTTCGCATCCACGGACATTTTCGCATTTCTGCGGGGTCGCGGATGCGGCATGTGATTCGCAGGAGCGGATCACGGTCTTGTAAGTGAAAGCCACATATACGGATTTTTGCTCACAAATGCGAGAGTGCAGATGCGCTGTTCTGTCCGGAAATGCGGATATTCCTGGGGAGAGGGTTTGGTTATTTTTACCATATTTTGAGTTAGAGAGCTCGGTATTGGGCGATTGAGGAGGAATTTTTACGATTTGGATTAGGGTAAGTAGTTCTTATTCGGATTTGGTTATATTTCATGATTTCATCCATGTTTTTTATCATTTAATTGGTGATTTGAATTAGAGAAATTGGGGATTTTAGTAAAAACTTTTGTAAAGCATAAAGTGATGATTTGAAAGTCGATTTGGGGTCGGAATTGAACTATTTTGGTATGCTTGCACTCGTATCAGAATGGGTGTTCGGATTTTGTTGGTTTTGTCCGGTTCTAAGGAGCGAGACCTGGGCTTGAAGTTTTGGGTTGACTTTTTGATTCTTATTCAAGATCGAAACTTTATTATTCGAAATTGTTTCCTATGACTTTTATTTATGATATTAAGTTTTTTTGTTTGCTAGATTTGAGCCGTTCGGAGGTTGTTTCACACGGAGAGGACTTTTTAGAGTATCGATTTAGCTTCTTTGAGGTACGTAGCTTGTCTAACTTTATGTGGGGGAAACTAACCCCTAGGAATTGGGTTGATTGTATTATTTGAATTGTGTGAAGGACGTGTACGCGAGGTGGCGAGTGCGTACTCGGGCATAAATGTGGTATTTGACCGGATAGACACTTGGTCTTCTTTCATGCGTTAATTGAGAACGTCTGGTTCTGGTGTTTCGCATAAGCGCATTTTTCAGTGTAGATGCAGATCCATTTCTGCGTGATTTCGTGTCGCTTCTACGAGATGGTGCATGTTCAGGTGTGTCGCTTCTGCGTGTAAGGGACCCCAAGTGCGGGTACACATCTATGGAAAAGGATCGGAGATACGAAATTGAGTCTCCAGGTGGCCGTTCGCTTCCACGGACAATTTTGCGTTTTTGCGGGGTCGCAGATGCGGTACGTAATTCGCAGGTGCGGTTCATGGTCTTGTAGGTGAAAGTCGCATATACGGACTTTTGCTCACAAATGCGAGAGCGCAGATGCGCTTTTCTGTCCGGAAATGCGGATATCCCTAGGCAGCCTCTTATATATCGAGGGTTTGGTTATTTTTATCATATTTTGAGTTAGAGAGCTCAGTTTCAGGCAATTGTTGAGGAATTTTCACGATTTGGATTGGGGTAAGCATTTTTTACTCGGATTTGGATATATTTCATGATTTCATCCCTGTGTTTTTATCATTTAATTGGAGATTTGAATTAGAGAAATTTGGGATTTGACTAAAAACTTTTGTAACACAAAAAATGATGACTTGATAGCCAAATTGCGGTAGTAATTGAATGATTTTGGTATGTTTGGACTCGTATTGGAATGGATGATCAGATTCTGTTGGTTTTGTCATGTTCCGAAGTGCGATACCCTAGGTTGAATTTTTGGGTTGACTTTTTTATTCTTATTCAAGATCAAAACTTTACTATGTGAAATTGTTTCCTATAGTTTTTATTTTTTATATTAAGTTGTTTTTTGCTAGATTTGAGCCATCCGGAGGTTGCTTCACACGAAGAGGACTTTTTAGAGTATTGATTTAGCTTACTTGAGGTACGTATCTTGCCTAACTTTATATGGTGAAACTAACCCCTAGGAATTAGGTTGATTGTATTATTTGAATTATGGGAAGGACGTGTACGCGAGGTGACGAGTGTCTGCTCGGACTTATATGTGGTATTCGACCGGATAGACACTTGGTCTTCTTTCATGCATTAATTGAGAAGGTCTTGTTCTGGTGTTTCGTATCTGCGCATTTTTTAGCGTAGATGCGGATTCACTTTTGCATTATTTTGTGTCGCTTCTACGAGATAGTGCATCTTCAGGTGTTCCGCTTCTGCGGGTGAAGGACAGTAGGTACGGGTATGCATCTACGGAAAAGGATTGTAGATGCAAAATTGAGTCTCCAGGTGTTGTTCGCATCCACGGACATTTTCGCATTTCTGCGGGGTCGCGGATGCGGCATTTGATTCGCAGGTACGGATCACGGTCTTGTAAGTGAAAGCCGCATATACGGATTTTTTTCTTCACAAATTCGAGAGTGCAGATGCGCTGTTTCTGTCTAGAAATGCGGATATTCCTGGGCAGCTTCATATATATCGAGGGTTTGGTTATTTTTATCATATTTTGAGTTAGAGAGCTCGGTTTTTGACGACTATGGAGGAATTTTTACATTTTGGATTAGGGTAAGTATTTTTTTTACTTTGATTTGGTTATATTTCATGATTTCATCCCTATTTTTTATCATTTAATTGGTGATTTGAATTAGAAAAAGTGGGGATCTTAGTAAAAACTTTTGTAAAACATAAAATGATGATTTGAAAGTCGATTTGCGGTCGGAATTGAATGATTTTAGTATGCTTGCACTCGTATCGGAATGGGTGTTTGGATTTTGTTGGTTCTGTCCAGTTCCGAGGAGCGAGACCTGGGCTTGAAGTTTTGGGTTGACTTTTTGATTCTTATTCAAGATCGAAACTTTATTATTCGAAATTGTTTCCTATGAATTTTATTTATGATATTAAGTTTTTTTGTTTGCTAGATTTGAGCCTTTCGGAGGTTGTTTCACACGGAGAGGACTTTCTAGAGTATCGATTTAACTTCTTTGAGGTACGTATCTTGTCTAACTTTATGTGGGGGAAACTAACCCCTAGGAATTGGGTTGATTGTATTATTTGAATTGTGTGAAGGACATGTACGCGAGGTGGCGAGTGCGTACTCGGGCATATATGTGGTATTTGACCGGATAGACACTTGGTCTTCTTTCATGCATTAATTGAGAACGTCTGGTTCTGGTGTTTCGCATAAGCGCATTTTTCAGTGTAGATGCAGATCCACTTCTTCGTGATTTTGTGTCGCTTCTACGAGATGGTGCATGTTCAGGTGTTTCGCTTCTGCGTGTGAGGGACCCCAAGTGCGGGTACACATCTATGGAAAAGGATCGGAGATACGAAATTGAGTCTTCAGGTGGTCGTTCGCTTCCACGGACATTTTCGCGTTTTTGCGGGGTCGCAGATGCGGTACGTAATTCGCAGGTGCGATTCATGGTCCTGTAGGTGAAAGTCGCATATATGGACTTTTGCTCACAAATGCGAGAGTGCATATGCGCTTTTCTGTCCGGAAATGCGGATATCCCTGGGCAGCCTCTTATATATCGAGGGTTTGGTTATTTTTATCATATTTTGAGTTAGAGAGCTCGGTTTCAGGCGATTGTTGAGGAATTTTCACGATTTGGATTGGGGTAAGTATTTTTTACTCGGATTTGGATATATTTCATGATTTCATCCCTGTGTTTTTATCATTTAATTAGAGATTTCAATTAGAGAAATTGGGGATTTGAGTAAAAACTTTTGTAACACAAAAAATGATGACTTGATAGCCAAGTTGCGGTAGTAATTGAATGATTTTGGTATGTTTGGACTCGTATTGGAATGGATGATCAGATTCTGTTGGTTTTGTCATGTTCCGAAGTGCGAGACACTAGGTTGAAGTTTTGGGTTGACTTTTTGATTCTTATTCAAGATCAAAACTTTACTATTTGAAATTGTTTCCTATAGTTTTTATTTTAGATATTAAGTTGTTTCTTGCTAGATTTGAGCCATCCGGAGGTTGTTTCACACGAAGAGGACTTTTTAGAGTATTGATTTAGCTTACTTGAGGTACGTATCTTGCCTAACTTTATGTGGTGAAACTAACCCATAGGAATTAGGTTGATTGTATTATTTGAATTATGGGAAGGACGTGTACGCGAGGTGACGAGTGTCTGCTCAGACTTATATGTGGTATTCGACCGGATAGACACTTGGTCTTCTTTCATGCATTAATTGAGAAGGTCTTGTTCTGGTGTTTCATATCTGCGCATTTTTTAGCGTAGATGCGGATCCACTTCTGCATTATTTTGTGTCGCTTCTACGAGATAGTGCATCTTCAGGTGTTCCGCTTCTGCGGGTGAAGGACAGTAGGTACGGGTATGCATCTGCGGAAAAGGATCGCAGATGCAAAATTGAGTCTCCAGGTGTCGTTCGCATCCACGGACATTTTCGCATTTCTGCGGGGTCGCGGATGCGGCATTTGATTCGCAGGTACGGATCTCGGTCTTGTAAGTGAAAGCCGCATATACGGATTTTTTGCTCACAAATGCGAGAGTGCAGATGCGCTCTTTTTCTGGAAATGCGGATATTCCTGGGCAGCTTCATATATATCGAGGGTTTGGTTATTTTTATCATATTTTGAGTTAGAGAGCTCGGTTTTTGACGACTATGGAGGAATTTTTACATTTTGGATTAGGGTAAGTATTTTTTTTTTACTTGGATTTGGTTATATTTCATGATTTCATCCCTGCTTTTTATCATTTAATTGGTGATTTGAATTAGAGAAATTGGGGATTTTAGTAAAAAAATTTGTAAAATATAAAATGATGATTTGAAAGTCGATTTTCGGTCGGAATTGAATGATTTCCGTATGCTTGCACTCGTATCGGAATGGGTGTTCGGATTTTGTTGGTTTTGTCCGGTTCCGAGGAGCGAGACCTGGGCTTGAAATTTTGGGTTGACTTGTTGATTCTTATTCAAGATCGAAACTTTATTATTCGAAATTGTTTCCTATGACTTTATTTATGATATTAAGTTTTTTTGTTTGCTAGATTTGAGCCGTTCGGAGGTTGTTTCACGCGGAGAGGACTTTTTAGAGTATCGATTTAGCTTCTTTGAGGTACGTATCTCTTCTAACTTTATGTGGGGGAAACTAACCCCTAGGAATTGGGTTGATTTTATTATTTAAATTATGTGAAGCACGTGTACGCGAGGTGACGAGTGCGTACTCGGGCTTATATGTGGTTTTTGACCGGTTAGACACTTGGTCTTATTTCATGCATTAATTGAGAAGGTCTGGTTCTGGTGTTTCGCATCAGCGCATTTTTCAGTGTAGACGCAAATCCACTTCTGCGTGATTTGTGTTGCTTCTATGAGATGGTGCATGGTCAGGTGTTCCGCTTCTGCGTGTGAGGGACCCCAAGTGCGGGTACACATCTGTGGAAAAGGATCGGAGATATGAAATTGAGTCTCCAGGTTGTCGTTCACTTCCACAGACATTTTTCGCGTTTTTTTGGGGTTGCAGATGCGGTACGTAATTCGCAGGTGCGATTCATGGTCTTGAAGGTGAAAGCCGCATATACGGACTTTTGCTCACAAATGCGAGAGCGCAGATGTGCTCTTCTGTTCGGAAATGCGGATATCCCCGGGCAGCTTCTTATATATCGAGGGTTTGGTTATTTTTATCATAGTTTGAGTTAGAGAGCTCGGTTTCGGGCGACTGTGGAGGAATTTTCACGATTTGGATTGGGGTAAGTAGTTCTTATTCGGATTAGGATATATTTCATGATTTCATCACTATTTGTTTATCATTTAAATGGTGATTCGAATCAGAGAAATTGGGGATTTGAGTAAAAAATTTTGCAACAAATAAACTGATGATTTGAAATCTGATTTGCGGTAGGAATTGAATGATTTTGGTATGTTTGGACTCGTATCGGAATGAGTGTTCAGATTCTGTTGGTTTTGTCGGGTTCCGAGGTGCGAGACACAGGGTTGAATTTTTGGGTTGACTTTTTGATTCTTATTCAAGATCAAAACTTTATTATTCGAAGTTGTTTCTATGGCTTTTATTTTTGATATAAAGTTATGTTTTGCTAGATTTGAGCTGTCCGGAGCTTGTTTCACACGAAGAGGACTTTTTAGAGTATTGATTTAGCTTATTTGAGGTACGTATCTTGCTTAACTTTATGTGGGGAAACTAACCCCTAGGAATTAGGTTGATTGTATTATTTGAATTATGGGAAGGACGTGTACGCGAGGTGATGAGTGTCTACTTGGGCTTATATGTGGTATTCGACCAGATAGACACTTGGTCTTCTTTCATGCATTAATTGAGACGGTCTTGTTCTGGTGTTTTGTATCTGCGCATTTTTTAGCGTAGATGCGGATCCACTTCTGCATTATTTTGTGTCGCTTCTATGAGATAGTGCATCTTCAGGTGTTCCGCTTTTGCGGGTGAAGGACAGTAGGTACGGGTATGCATCTGAGGAAAAAGATCGGAGATGCGAAATTGAGTCTCCAGGTGGTCGTTCGCTTCCACGGAAATTTTCGCGTTTTTGCGGGGTCGCAGATGTGGTACGTAATTCGCAGGTGCGGTTCATGGTCTTGTAGGTGAAAGTTGCATATGCGGACTTTTGCTCACAAATGCGAGAGCGCAGATGCGCTGTTCTGTCCGGAAATGCGGATATCCCTGGGCAACCTCTTATATATCGAGGGTTTGGTTATTTTTTTTATATTTTGAGTTAGAGAGCTCGGTTTCAGGTGATTGTTGAGGAATTTTCACGATTTGGATTGGGGTAAGTAGTTCTTATTCGGATTTGGTTATATTTCATGATTTCATCCCTGTTTTTTATCATTTAATTGGTGATTTGAATTAGAGAAATTGGGGATTTTAGTAAAAACTTTCATAAAACATAAAATGATGATTTGAAAGCCGTTTTGTGGTCGGAATTGAACGATTTTGGCATGCTTGAACTCGTATCGAAATGGGTATTCGGATTTTGTTAGTTTTGTCGGGTACCGAGGTGCGAGACTCGGGGTTGAATTTATTGACTGACTTTTTGATTCTTAATTCGAGAGCGGAACTTTATTAGGCAGAATTGTTTCCTATGTATTTTATTTATGATATTAAGTGGTATTATGCTAGATTTGAGCCGTCTTGTTTCACACGAAGAGGACTTTTTAGAGTATTGATTTAGCTTATTTGAGGTACGTAACTTGCCTAACTTTATGTGGGGAAACTAACCCCTAGGAATTGGGTTGATTGTATTGTTTGAATTATATGAAGGACGTGTATGCGAGGTAACGAGTGTGTACTCGGGCATATATGTGGTATTAGACCGGATAGACACTTGGGCTTCTTTCATGCATTAATTGAGAAGATCTGGTTCTGGTGCTTTGCATATGCGCATTTTTTAGCGTAGATGTGGATCCACTTCTGCGTGATTTTGTGTCGCTTCTACGAGATGGTGCATGTTCAGATGTTACCGCTTCTGCGGGTGAGGGTCCGCAAGTGCGGGTACGCATCTGCAGAAAAGGATCGCTGATGCGAATCTAAGTCTCCAGGTGGTTGTTCGCTTCCACAGACATTTTCGCATCTCCGCGGGGTCGTAGATGCGGTGCGTGATTCACAGGTGCGGTTCATGGTCTTGTAAGTGAAAGCCGCATATACGAATTTTTTCTCACAAATGAGAGAGTGTAGATGTGTTGTTCTGTCCGGAAATGCGGATATCCCTAGGCAGCTTCATATATATCGAGGGTTTGGTAATTTTTATCATATTTTGTGTTAGAGAGCTCGGTTTTGGGCGATTGTGGAGGAATTTTTTACGATTTGGATTGGGGTAAGTATTTTTTTTTACTCGGATTTGATTATATTTCATGATTTCATCCCTGTATTTTTATCATTTTATTCGAGATTTGAATCAGAGAAATTGGGGATTTGAGTAAAAACTTTTGCAACACATAAGCTGATGATTTGAAATCTGATTTGCGGTAGGAATTGAATGATTTTGGTATGTTTGGACTCGTATCGGAATGAGTGTTCAGATTCTGTTGGTTTTGTCGGGTTCCGAGGTGCGAGACACAGGGTTGAATTTTTGGGTTGACTTTTTAATTCTTATTCAAGATCAAAGCTTTATTATTCGAAGTTGTTTCTATGGCTTTTATTTTTGATATAAAGTTATGTTTTGCTAGATCTGAGCCGTCCGGAGCTTGTTTCACAGAAGAGGACTTTTTAGAGTATTGATTTAGCTTATTTGAGGTACGTATCTTGCTTAACTTTATGTGGGGAAACTAACCCCTAGGAATTAGGTTGATTGTATTATTTGAATTATGGGAAGGATGTGTATGCGAGGTGACGAGTGCCTACTCGGGCTTATATGTGGTATTTGACCGGATAGACACTTGGTCTTCTTTCATTCATTAATTGAGAAGGTCAGGTTCTGACGTTTCGCATCTGCGCATCTTTTAGCATAGATGTGGATCCACTTCTGCATTATATTGTGTCACTTCTACAAGATAGTGCATCTTCAGGTGTTTCGCTTCTGCGGGTGAAGGACCGCAAGTATGAGTATGCATCTGCGGAAAAGGATCGCAGATGCAAAATTGAGTCTCCAGGTGTCGTTCGCATCCACGGACATTTTCGCGTTTCTGCGGGGTCGCGGATGGGGCATGTGATTCGCAGTTGCAGATCACGGTCTTGTAAGTGTAAGCCACATATACGGATTTTTGCTCACTAATGCGAGAGAGCAGATGCGCTGTTTTGTCCGAAAATGAGAATACTCCTGGGCAGCTTCATATATCAAGGGTTTGGTTATTTTGTTCATATTTTGAGTTAGAGAGCTCGATTTGGGCTATTGTGGAGGAATTTTCACTATTTGAATTGAGGTGAGGATTTTTTACTTGGATTTGGTTATATTTCATGATTTCATCCCTGTTTTTATCACTTAATTGGTGATTTGAATTAGAGAAATTGGGAATTTTAGTAAAAACTTTTGTAAAACATAAAATGATGATTTAAAAGCCGATTTGTTGTTGGAATTGAATGATTTTTGTATGCTATCAAAATGGGTGTTCGGTTTTTGTTGGTTTTGTCGGATACCGAGGTGCGAGGGCTTATATGTGGTATTTGACCGAATAGATACTTGGTCTTCTTTCATGCATTAATTGAGAAGGTCTGGTTCTGGTCTTTCTCATATGCGCATTTTAGAGCATACATGCGGATCCACTCCTGCGTTATTTTGTATTGCTTCTACGAAGTGGTGCATGTTCATATGTTCCGCTTCTGCGGGTGAAGGACCGCAAGTGCAGGCATGCATCTGCTGAGAAGGATTGCTGATTCAAAATTTAGTCTCCAGGCGGTCGTTCGCTTCCATGGACATTTTTGCGTTTCTGCAGGGTCGCTGATGAAGTATGTGATTCGCAGGTGCGGATCATGGTCTTGTAAGTGAAAGCCGCATATACAGATTTTTGCTCACAAATGCGAGAGTGCAGATGCGTTGTTCTGTCCGGAAATGCGAATATCCCTGGGCAGCTTCATATATATCGAGGGTTTGGTTATTATTATCATATTTTGAGTTAGAGAGCTCAGTATTGGGCGATTGTTGAGGAATTTTCACGATTTGGATTTGGGTAAATATATTTTTCTCGGATTTGGTTATATTTCATGATTTTGTTCCTGTTTTTTATCATTTATTTGGTGATTTTGAATTAGAGAAATCGGTGATTTTAGTAAAACCTTTTTTAAAACTTAAAATGATGATTTGAAAGCCGATTTGCAATCAAAATTGAATGATTTTGGTATGCTTGGATTTGATCGAAATGGATGTTCGAAATTTTTTGGTTTTGTCGGGTACCGAGGTGCGAGACCCGGGGTTGAATTTTTGGGTTGGCTTTTTGATTCTTATTCAAGATTGAAACTTTATTATTCGAAATTTTTTTCTATGGCTTTTGTTTATGATATTAAGTTATTTATTGCTAGATTTGAGCCGTCCGGAGGTTGTTTCACATGGAGAGGACTTTTTAGAGTATTGATTTAGCTTCTTTGAGGTACGTATCTTGCCTAACTTTATACGGGAGAAAACTAACCCCTAGGGATTGGGTTGATTGTATTATTTGAAATATGTGAATGACGTGTGCGCGAGGTGACGAGTGCATACTCGGGCTTATATGTGGTATTTGACCGGATAGACACTTGGGCTTCTTTCAGGCATTAATTGAAATTGCCATATCATGTTATATCCTCCATGTTATGTTTACTCTTACATGCTTTATTTGACGTTGTTAGCACATGTTCTCTCTTTTATTTGTCAAGTTTACTCTTATATGCTTATTTGAAGTTGTTAACTTCTTTTATTGTCATGTTACCTCTTATATTTTTTAATGATTCTTATTTGAAGTTGCTATTACATGATATCCCTTTGTTTTCAAGTTATCCTCATGCATTTAGACGTAGTTTCTATTTCATGCCATATCTTTAATTGTTAGCTTATGTCATACACTCGAATTTGAAATTGTCATTTCATGGAAGTACCTTAATAATTGAGCTTATTCTTGAGTAATTAATTGAAGTTGAAGTTATTGAGAGCCATTAACATGTTCTAGTTGAAGTTGTTGTTAGATGGAGTATCTTTCATTATTGAGTTATTTTCCCAATTCTATTTTGTTGCTATTCAGATTCTTATACACATCATGGTTGAGCCGTGAGTTATGTGTTGTGGTGATTTTGGCATTGTTGATTTAGGAAAGTGTTGCCTATGGGCACTTGTGGTACGAGTTGATATGTTGTGTTGTTGTGATGTTAGCACGTGTAGATTTGTTGTGTGGGTTGATTGTTGCTATGCGAAGTATAAGGGTGGCATCTCACTATTATTTATTGTGCAGAGTGATACGGGTGGCTAATGATATATTCTCAGGCCAGAGTGATACAGGTGGCTATTGAAATACTATTTAGGCGGAGTGATACGAGTGGCTATTGTGTTAAATGTTTGGGCGGAATGACACAAGTGGCTCTTATGATATTGTCAATACGGAGAGAAATAGTGGCTATGTCAGGGATGATATGTGATGGCCTGGGGGTATAATGTTGATGATATTTGTGTGATGGTGTGATTTCCTTCTGTGTGTCATGCACCTTACATTACTTGTTTTGTTGTTTCCAAAGAGCTACTTGATATTTTGATATTACTTGTTTACTTAAACTGTAATAGTACACTCGCACATTGATACATTGTAGCTTGCCATTTATGCCATTCAGGAGTATGAAACTTGACATTTATCGATCATGCACATGAATTCTTGTATATCTGCTTTCATTGTGATATTGAGCATGTGACGCGTCGGGCGAATTATGAAATTGACATGTGACTATGCCAGGCGAATTGTGATAGTGAGCTTGTGACCATGCCGGGACGATTGAGGTATTGGCACGTAAGTTGTGCGTGCAGCACATAAGTTGTCCGTGCGATTGTGATTGGTAATGTGGACATGAGGTGCCATGTGTATATGATTTGTGATTTGAGACTTGCGGCTTTAGGTTTTAAGGAGTGGTATCTCTGAGTAATTTACTTGTGAAACTAGTGTTAGAGCAGCTTGATTATTTGGTTGTCATTTATTTATCTTTTTTGGTTTCACGGGTACTTTAACGGTGTTCTGATTACTTTATTATTTTTGTCACATGTTTATTGCTTGTCGCCATTTACTGATTCTAGCTTCCATTATTAGCTTTATACTACATTGTCTACAAGTTATTCTGTCTAGTAGGTGTCTTGACTTGTACCTCGTCACTACTCTACCGAGATTAGTCTTGATACTTATTGAGTTCCAACCGCGGTGTACTCATACTACATTTCTGCATATTTTTGTGCAGATCCAGGTATTGGAGATAATGGACTCGGGCAAAGTTAGCTTCTTGATCGTGATGGTTCAAGGTAGAACTCTTTGGTCGTCGTAGTCCCTTGGAGTCCTTTTCTGTTTAATTACATAGTTAATTCATTATCTGAACAGTATTGTATTTTGTTTTAGAGATATTTCTATGTATCTAGCTAGACCTCATGACTCTGTACTACCTAGTCTTGGGAGGATTGTTGTGATTATTGCTGCTTAGGCTTGTATCACCTTTATTTCGGTATTCATATTAAACTCTACTTTAAAGTATTATTCTTGATCAGTTTAACTGTCTTAAGTAACCGACTTACCTAGTCTTACAGACTAGGTATCGTCACGATGCCTAAGGCAAGATTTTGGATCGTGAAAAGTTGGTATCAAAGCTCTAGGTTCATAGGTTCTATGGGTCACGGGCAAGTTTAGTATAGTCTTGCAGATCGGTACGAAGACATATGTACTTTGTCACGACCCAAGCCGGAGGGCCGCGGCCGGCACCGGACCCTACTCAACGGGCGCCGGCGTACCCTTCATCTAACTTTCCTTATTATCTATAAGGCTTGTCATATGCATATAATCTCGAACAATAATTATAATGAACTGAGACGTCATGCCATGATACGAACATACTTATATACATAATATGGCCCATAAGGCTACAATGCAAAACCATAAAATAAAACCTATACGTTTGCCGACAAGGCAATTCAACTGTACATAAGCCAACCCATTACTTGTCTATGCATAAATTGACACTTGTCTATGAGCTTCTACAAAAACGTACATAATGTAACCTACGTCGGAACAGGGCCCCGACGTGCCCATAATGCCTACAACAAAATGCATACCAAGACTGTGGCAAGTCCGAAGGATGGATCTCGCCAATATCCGCTGAACTGGACAACCTACTGTAGTGGGGGAGCCTCTTCTATCTGTCAGTCCGGACCTGCAGCACGACATGCAGCGTCCACAAATAAAGGACGTCAGTACGGATAATGTACTTAGTATGTAAGACAGGAAACATAATGTATGAACAATAATAAGCATCAG
Organism: Nicotiana obtusifolia; assembly: GCA_002018475.1. Classification (NCBI taxonomy): domain Eukaryota; kingdom Viridiplantae; phylum Streptophyta; class Magnoliopsida; order Solanales; family Solanaceae; genus Nicotiana; species Nicotiana obtusifolia. The sequence continues at coordinate 1,546 of MCJB01051219.1, read as the reverse complement.
GGTAAGAGACATACAACCTGTACCATCTGAATGCCTCTGAGGGCGACTAACCATGTCATGCTTGACATGCATATGCATATACATATATTTATATCCTTTTTAAAATCATCATATACATATATACGCCTCTGTGGGCCATCATCATCTCATACATATGCCTCTGTGGGCCTCCTCATCATCATACCCAACTGATCAGTGATTGCACAATAGGTACCATACTCGGCCGACTATAGCGCGGCTCGTAACATAGCTGTCGACTATAGCGCGACTAAGTAGAGTAAAACATATACATATGTATAGTTGCACAATAGGTGCCATACCCGGCCGACTATAGCGCGGCTCGGTAGAGTAAAATAGATAATGCATGCTGGACTCATAAGGGTCATACTACCATGGTGAAGTAATAACATATCAATCCTCCCATAAGAGGGGAAACAATATACGTACTGCTACCTTCTAAGAGTAGAGTATCTTTGGGGTTCGTTCATTGCATTGTGTACAGTCAGAGTCGTGCAAAAGAAGGAAAAGGATAGTCTCACATACCTTGCAATACTTTGCAATCTCAATCTATGAAACTTCCACGACTTCTTAGTCTACAATAAGAGAAAGGACACTAGCGTTATCGTTCAGGCGTCGCAACTATTATGTATCGACTGTAACCTATTTTGCAATAAAACGGACAGCACCTCCCCTATATATATGACTTCACACAAGTCAAAACAGCCACCAAACAGACAAACAACATCAATAAGAATCATATTGAACCTCCCAAAATAGTCCACACACAAACCAATCACTTCATACGTACAATGGCCACTATAGTCGTGTCAAACGATCCGGAAATGGTATGAACAACTATCAGGCCACAACCCTAAGCATATATGGTGTTTCTCCACACCCTTCCTCCTCCAAAACTCCACAAATAAGTAGTAAACACGCAGCTTTACAGCAACACAAAATAGTCCATAAAACAGTCGCTACAAGTGAATAACTCGAACTCACGGCTTCCGATCACCGTCCCGTGAGTTCTTACACACATAGAACGAATTACCAAGACTTAACAGTAGAAAACATGTATTAAATAGAGCAGTAAACTCACCTTTCTTTTTAGATAACTCAGCCCTTGCTTTGATTCCTCGAACTCTAGGGTTTACCTTCAACTAGAACTTGAAAGAGGGAAAAATCGATTAGGGTTTGTGTGGTGTTATTTTGGGGAGGGGTTGCAGGGGTTCTTTTAGGTTTTGAAGCTGTGAAATGATAGTGAATTATCAGGCTTTAAAAGCTATTAAAAGCCCTCTCTTAACCGACTTTGGGCTTTTAACTTTTAGCCCTTAATTTTGGCAAGTAGGTGATGCACCTACTTGTCACCTACCAGCTTGCGCAGTTCTACGAAAATGCAATTATCTCAATACTCCGAGATCGTATTGACAAACGGTTTGAGGAATTGGAAACTAGACTCATAGACCTTTAATTTGGTAGGTAGATCACCCCATAACTCCTTGTAAATTGGGATAAAATCGCAGAAACATTTGACCTAACGTTTAAG